>MU227637.1:2594195-2614025 GCA_018584345.1 Thuja plicata | reverse complement strand
GGTTAGTATACACACACAACCCAAAGGGAAGGAGAGAACAAGCATACAAGGTGATTTATGCTTACATAAGTAATGTTCACATGAATATTTATTATTTTAATGATTAAGATTAAATTGGGGGGAGGAGCGGGGTGGTAGGGGGAAGCCTTTCATTTATTTTAGCTAATATAAGATAAATTCATTTCACTTCAAACACATATATATGCAAGAGTTCAAGATCATTACCATACTCACATTCATATCCAGTTGCTTGATTATCACTTAAGTAGTCAATCTTTTCAAGGTGACAAGGTGTGTGAGAGAGTAAACACAATTTTAATAAGGAAAGAACACTTATCTACTACAATATACATACCCTTAAAAAAACTATTCAAATAAATTACTTATATGTCTATGTGAAGTTTCCCTTAGGCATGACACTTTCTATTTTTGTATTGCTAATTGCTGCTAGACTTTGTATTTCACATGGAGTTGACGTTAGAAACGATGGATGTATTTTTAAAATATGATGTTGAATGTCGTAAGTATCACTTGATGTATCTTCATTCTTTGTTGATTTTCCATAATTGACTCTAAGTCTATGATCTTTAATTGTTATATAAGTAGGTTAGTTGTATTATTGATTTAGAAATGAAATCATAGGTTTTGTAGCAGCATAAATTCATTTGATCTTGTTGAAAGAAGAAGTATTTAGAAGTCTTTTAAAATATCGTTGAACTTTTCTTTCTCAAATTAGGTAAATGCTTTATGTTCTAATAATAAAATTATTATAGTTACTCTTATGGATGGAATAAGATGTATTGGAAGTTACTAGTTTTTGAATTATATCAGTGATATTTGATTTTCTGTTTAGAATTATGATAGAATTTTTATAAGAGGCCCTTTTGATTTTGTTTAGATTCTAATGTTTTCTTGAGTAATTAATGTTAAATCATATAGAGTCTTGGTTGAGGAAAGTTAGAATTTTAGCAATAACAAATATATAAAATCAAAATTAAGAGAAGAGCTCCAATTCTATTCTTTTACATGTCACAATCTATAAATTATTTATGGTATGGGATGGTAAATAATTTTTAAAGGTATATTCTGGTAGTTGAATTGTTAGTCAATTTGAGTGGTGAGGTTAGTATAATTTCTCTTTTACAACTTGTCAAGTTGGGGTTTAATAGACATTGATATTAATAGTTCAATGAATATGTTATGAAGGCATGATATGATTAAATTATATACATGGTATACTAACATGTTAGATTTCAAGATAAGTGGTCATAAAATTAGGTAATATGGATCTCCTCTCATATAGATTAAACATATTCATATGCATATAGTTTTTACACACAACAAATTGTATTTGTATTTGAATAGGAATATATGTTATCCTACAATATAAATGTTTTTCAATGATAGGAATCCAATTTTTGGTAAGAGGTTTCAAATGCATCTAAAATTGCAACTAGACGAAAATACATTATTTAGGAACTAATATTTGACATTGTATGTACTATTCAAAGGAGATCTTTCAGGTATGGTAATTGTTTTTGTTTTGCTAGATCATTTGATTTATAGATAGAATTTTCAATATTTTAATATTTTTTTATGATCACCTTGTTATATTTTTAACAAATAGCACATCTTTCATACTGGAAACAATAGGAGTTAAAATATTTGCATTGTTAAAACACTGTCATGGAATGAAAAAAACAATTTAAAACATTTCCATTGAAATTGATTGTAGCCTACATGTTAGCTAGAGTACTAAACTTTGTATTAGAAACTATGTATTGTTATGTGACAACAATTGTATATGCATTACAAACACAAGACATTATGAAAATAAATAAAATCAACAAAAAAATATACAATGACCTAATAAAGAAAAAGAAAAAAAATTATGCAAACTATTATTTATAGACTATAATTTAATGATAGTAAGAACAATGATAAAAACATTGTTATTAATGTTCAATAAAATATTACAAGGGCTAAGTAATTAGATTTTAAGCATTCTAGAGCGTATTATAATTCAACTACTATACTTTCAATGAAAATATTAGTAAAAGGAAATATATTATATATATTAATAGATGATTAATATATATTAATTTTTTTTAAAAAAAATAAATATATGTCGTTGCTATTTCGATGACCATCAAATATATCAATGAAATGCTTCGACCGGAATACTACAGTCTTAATGCATTTTGACATCTCTATTTTGACGGCCCAAAACTAGATAAACGAACTACTTCGACCGGAATTCCACAGTCTCAATGCATTCTGATGTCTCTATTTTGACGACAATGACAACGATCAATGAATTACTTCGACCGGAATGCCACAGTCTCAATGCATTCTGAAGTCACTAGTTCGACGACAATGACAATCATCAATGAACTATTTTCACTAGAATTCCACAGTCAAAGTGCATTCTGAAGTTGATAGTTCGATGACGATGACAATGATCAATGAACTGTTTCAACCAGAATGCCACAGTCTCAACACATACTAAAGTTGATAGTTCGACAAAGATGACAATGATCAATGAACTACTTCGATTGAAATGCCATAGTCTCAACACATTCTGAAGTCGATAGTTTGACGACAATGACAATGATGAATGAACTATTTTGACCAAAATGCCACAATATCAATGCATTCTCAAGTCGATAGTTCAATGACAATGACAATGATCAACAGACTGTATCGACCAGAATGTCCACAGTCTCAACACATTATATAGTTGATCATTCGACTACTATTACTGTCGATAATTCAACATAATTTTTTTTGGTTCGCTTAAGTGATGAAAAAAACTTCGACGATAATAGTGGTCATTTGGTCAACCAACCTGCATCAAAAAATTGACCAACTCGCGTCGAAAATATGGCCAAAATTTACTAGTGGAGATAATTGTGGCCTGAGGGCTTAAAATTTTTTATTATTGGAAGAAAGGGAGAATCACTTCCTATTCAGTTGTGGACTTCGATCAGGGACCATAGGTTTAAGGGCTTTCACTATGTGCTCTTTGACAAATTCATTGTCAAAACTATCTAGAGGGCCTATAATGACACATCTGATTATTCTATTTCTATGGAGATTAAAAGCTTTCTCAAGTCTAAAGATTATGATGAAAGAGGAATAGTCAACTACAATTGGGGAGATTGGTTTGTTTATAAAGATCACACTATCTTCTGGGTGTTTGGTTTTGATATGGAACCTTTCAAATTCCCCAACACTATTCCAAATAGAATTGCATATTTTGAAATTGTGAAGAGTTTATATGTGGCTTGATAGAGGCTAATTGCAGTTTTCCTTTTTGTTGTTATCAATAGTTCTGTTCCAAATGACTGAATTAAATGACATGATGCTTTCAAAGTAAGCTAATTATGTTTGAAGATTTTTATTCTTAAATAATGACAAAGATAATTTCTTTTTTGTGAATCTGTTGTGTATAGTCTTTCTAATCACTTATATGTTTTACTTATCACTTATTCATAATTTCTACTCTAAGTCAATGTGTGATGTTGCGTAGTTGGAACATCACGGGACATCTGATTTTTTTTTCCACTCCTATCTTGTGAATTTGGCCTTTCATAGGGAAAGTTAAATTCAATTACAGTTTTGTTTTGGATTACAATACATTCATTTGAAAACCCCTTTATCTCATAAACTGAGAAGCGCGAGAATTAATATTATACAGTTCTGTCAAGTTCATTTCTATTATATTTGTATATAACAAGTTGATGACATTAAGTTTTTCCATTAGTATAATTAAAGGGAAAAACATGTTAAAGGTCATCGGTAAAGGCATAACCGATGGACAGCAAGCATACTCGACGAGATGACAAGACTATTGTGAAAATGCTAAGTATAGAATTTACCGACAAACATTGACAAGAGTCAAACCAATGACAAGCATTATCGATGATACAATTTTGAGAACATCACCGACAGAGTAGAAAAGACATACCCGATGAACAGTTCAATTAAGGAACACTAATGGAGAAGAAAACCGACAGACTGACAGAGCAGCCCGACCATCAGAATCGACAGTCAGTTACAGAACCCGCAAAAAGTGGATCTGACTTTACATGTTAGATAAAGTAATGTAATTCTATTTATAGAGTTTTTACTTGTTTTAAATACTTACTTGAGGGTCATGGAAGTGTATTGTAAATGTTTTAAAGCATCCTAACAGATCTAAAACATATCTAACTTAAGATCAAGGTCAAGTTGTAAACCTTGGATCTAGAGTTAATTTGAAAAGCGTGAATCAAGAATAGAGCTAGGAACTAGTATAAATAGATGTTCAATCATTTGAAAAAAAGAGAGAATTGTAATCAGTTGAAAAATGATAGTAGCCATGGAGAGCATCTAAGAAAAGGAGAATTCATGCAAAGTTTAGAAACAGATCAAACCACTTATCAAGAACACAGGAAGGCTATCGACGAGAAGAGACAAGGTATTACTCAAACACTCAAGGTGATTACATATACATTGTAAGCTATACATGATCTTTTATCGTAAATTAGAGATTGCATTCACTATCAGATCACCATTTATATTGTATTTGCATCCTAACAAGTGCATCACAATAGAAATCTTTTTGTAGAAGGTGGACTTAACAGTTCTTTGATAAATCTCTTAACAGAGTGCACACCTAACGGTGTTGCTAAAGCTTCAAACAAAGTAAATCCTAACAGGCCTCCACTCTAATAATCCTAATATGGTAGATCATCAAAAGTGATCAATTGTAAGCCTTTACCGGCTCCATTCTTATCTGCAGATAGTGAATTTTTGTGGGTAGACATCCCCACCGCAGTTTTTACTTCCTATCAGGAGTTTTCTGCGATATCATATCATGTGTTATTTGTTATTTGTTTTCATGAATGTTTCTTGAATGTTTATACATGTAAAGAAATTATTTTATGATTACGCATATATAAGCAAAGATGAATAGATAGATAGGTATATACAAATCTGATGACACAAAGGTTAATGGGCCAACCACATAAAAAAATTTAGAGGTACTGATTCACCCCTCCCCTCTTAGTACATCATTCCAATAATTCCAACAATTGGTATCAGAGCTAACTCTCTTTCTTGAAAAATCTTAAAGACTTAAGATAAAATATCAACACAATGGAAAAGTACAGACTGGACAAGATTATTGAGAATGAGGAGTTGCAAATTCAGATTTACTATGAGCAATATAAAGAGGTGAGAGTAAGAATGAGAAAGTTTCTTGATGAAAGAAAGATCATGGAAACTAAGCTTAATGAAAAATATTATCAAGAAGAGGAGATCCCAGAATACTTCAACTATGTTGAATCATCAACGAGCAAAGCTTTAGACACATCAGTAGAAGAGATCACAAGTCTACAAGAAGTCAATTGGTGCAGGAGCACCTAGATAGGCTAGTGTGAGACCTAGGACTTCTTTGTTATTTTTTCTTGTAGTGGTGCTAGCCACATCACTAGTTCAATAAGAGGAACCATTTGGTCCTTTGGTGTGTTTAGGAAAGTGGAAAGGCCCACAAATGGCCAAGTTGCTAAGAGTTGCTATTTGTTATCAACTAGGTGACTTAGGTCCTAGAATGGGTAAGTTGGTCTGGCAAGGTTCCTAAGGCCTTAGATAGGTTATCTAAGGTCATTTTATGCATATTCCATGCTTATTATTTTTTTAGGACAAGTTTGGAAATCTAACTCCATTTGGAGCAAAAGTTGGTAAAAATGTTGTCATGTTGTCTTGACAACTTTTCTTGCCATGAGCAACTTTTTAGCATTCGTGTTTTGACAATGCTCTAACTTTCTTAAATAGTTAAGAACACAAGGTAGGAACCTATAAAATTCCAAGAACAACCTTTTCATTAGGTTGGTCAAGTTTGAAGAAGCACTGTACGGACTGTGCATAAGCATCTCTTTGTTAATTTTGTGATTTACTAAGTGTTTGAACAAGAAGTGGATTAGATGGCTTGAATTTTGTATTGGAGAAGTTCTATAATGTTGTTTTGAACCTTTGTGTGGATTTATTTTGAGTTTTCCTTTTATTTTGTAGTACTTTAGAAATTCATTTCGGTTTTGCCAGTTCGCTGGTCTGAACAGGGCTGCAAGTGTAAGATGGGGTCTTAGGGCCACTTCCCACCATTGGATTCCTATGGTCTCTTGGGATTTGGAACTAGACTCCATGTACTCTATGTACAGTGTAAGAGGGCCCAATAAAAGCACAACAAGCAATTTTGAAGTGATTCCCAAGGCAAGTCAAGTGTAACTTGGTTAGGGATCACAGAGCAGACAGTGGGAAATGGAGGGGATTGCGGGCACTGTTGCCTCAATCCAAGCATGAGACAAGCAAGGAGGAGGGTTAGACTAACTCCAATCCAAAGGAGAAGTCCTGGCAAGGTTCCCAAGGGGAAAAAAAAAAAACTTTACCATTGACAGCACTGAAACCCTTGAAACCCTCTTTTTAAGCCTAAATTTGTGCTATGTCTGTACGGACAAGTTGGGGGCTTAAAACTGACAAAATCTCCGAGCTCTCTTAAAAGGGTATCCATATTGGTGATTAGTTTGTGGAACTATTAAGGGGTTTTTCAAGATATTTTAGTTTAAGTCCATATTGAGGGCTAATCCTTGTAGCCTTTTTCTGACAGTTTTAGTGTATTCACATTTGTGGATTGTAATTACTCATGATTGCAGTGTTGATTGAGTTTTCAGATGTCAGTAGGGATCTAGTGGAACCCTAGATGAAAGGATAATACCTTTGGAGGATTTGATGGACTTGAGGATTGGTGAGGATTGGAGAAGCTAGAGAGAAAGTATGGTTCTACTTTGGTGATGTGCCCCAACTGAATAGGAAGGGTGCCTTGAGTTGGATCCTAGGAGGCCTAGGGTGTGTAGAAGCCCTAGTGGGTCAGGTGAAAGACCTAAGGAAGCCCTAAGAGAGTTTGGGGTTTGAAGAGAAAGGTTGGGTATTACATCAGAGTGGTATCAGAGCAAGTAGAGAAACTTGGGAAGACTAGTTTATGTCATAGGTGGAATCGTGTGGTTCTAAAAAGATGGTGACAAATACAAAACTAGCCAAGGATATGGAGGAGAAAAATGAGAAAACCAAACTCCTTGAGGATACTTTGGAAGCAATAAGAGTAAAGATGGAAGAACTAGTAGATGCTACTAGGAAGAAATCATATGAAGTAGAATCCAGTGGTAAGGGTAAGAAGAAGATTGAGGAAGAAGACTATATCCCCGAACTTGACCCAGTATTGAATGAGGAAACTTTATTAAAAGCCATAAAAGAATTAAGTGGCAAAGCTTTGGAAGGGATACCTCTATTCAGAGGAAAGATGGATATTGAGGCAGTCATGGACTAGATTGAAGCAATGGAGAATCATTTTGAGTGTGAAGGGATAAGTGAGGCCCAAAGAGTTAAAGTGGCCCAGTCTAGACTCAGAGGGTCAGCTTTGACTTGATGGAAGTACCTTCAAGATGAGAGGGTAAGAAACCAATAGAAAATTGGAAGGCTATGGTAACCAAATTGAAGGAGAGTTATCTTCCAGAGGACTATGAAATACAAATTCATAGGAAGAGACAAAACTTGAAGCAGAAAGACTTAGAGGTGGCCTCATATACTGAGGAATTCCAAAGACTGTGTTTAAGGTCTAAATTACAAGAAGAAAAGCCAATCAAAGTGGCTAGGTACTTGGGTGGCTTGAAGTGGAATATCCAAGAGGATCTTAGCTTGTAGGCCCCTACTACTGTCCAAAAGTGTCATCAGCTAGCATGAAGGTAGAAGATATGAATAGGAGAAAAGGGGATTCTATCTTCAAAGATAGTGGCAAGGGAAAAAATCAGAGAGGTCAAAGGGGAGGCTACCAAGGAAAAGGTAGTCAGCAAAGGAACCAAGGGGAGAGTAAGCTCACAGAGAAAACTAGTGATGACTCTACAAGGGGTGGCTATAATAGAGGGAGAGGAAATCAAGGAGGATACAATAGAGGTAGAGGAGGTAGGAGCAACTCTTATTTTGCAACTATGAAGTGTTACAATTATGGGCAGCTAGGGCATCCTGCCTATAGATTCCCGGACAAGCCCTCTTCTTCAAATCAAGATAAAAGATTGGCCTATGCCCAAGAGGATGGTATGAGCTGCAAGGATGATGAAATAGATCACATTGAATCTAAAAAAGGTGAGAATCTCATGTTTAGAAGGGTACTAATTAAGCAACCAGCCCCTGATGAACCTAGACATAGGAGGGCCTTATTTAGGATCAAATGCAAGATCCTAGGGAAAGTGTGCAAGGTTGTGATTGATTCCGGATCAACTGATAATGTGATATTAGAGGAGGCTATTACTAAGCTCAAACTAAAGAAGATTCCTCATATCAACCCCTACAAGGTCACTTGGCTTAACAAAGGGCAAAGCATTTTGGTTAATGAGCAAACATGGGTGGACTTTTCTATTGCAGGTTACAAGGACTAGTTGTTGTGTGATATTTTGCCCATGGATGATTTTCATCTCTTGCTAGGGAGGCCTTGGAAATTTTATAGGGAGGTTGTGTATGATGGCATGGCTAATGCCATAACTTTCAAAAAAGGAGCCAAGACTTTCAAAATTCAGTCCTTGTTCGAAGGGGAAGAACCATAGTCCCAACCACCTAGTGTGTTGCTAAGTGGTGGAAAGGAGTTTTTGAAGGACCTTAAACATAAGGAAAGCCAAGGATTTGGAGTGATACTGAAGTCAACAAATGAAGAAGAATCAGTTAAGGAACCCTTACCAAGTGAGGTCCAAACTTTTCTTGAAAGATATAAGGACATAGTGAGTGATCATACCACAGTCACTCTTCCTCCTAGGAGGGTTATAAGTCATCAAATAGACTTTGTACTAGGTGCCTCTTTGCCAAATAAAGAAGCCTATAAGCTCACTCCAGATCAGAACCTAGAAGTACCAAGACAAGTCCAAGAATTGATGGATCAAGGTTTGATAAAGAAAAGCATAAGTCCTTGTGTAGTTTCGGTGGTGTTGGCATCCAAGAAGGGAGGAAAATGAAGGTTGTGCACTAACTCAAGGGCCATTAACCGAATTAAAATCAGGTATAGGTTTCCTATTCCAAGAATTGAAGACCTTATGGATTGTCTAGGGGGTGCTATGTATTTCACCAAATTGGACTTGAAGAGTGGGTATCACCAAATAAGGATCAAGGAGGGGGATGAGTGGAAGATGGCATTTAAGACCATAGATATTCTCTATGAATGGCTTGTTATGCCATTTGGCCTTTCCAATGCCCCTAGCACATTCATGAGGCTCATGAATGAAGTGCTCAAAGACTTCATAGGAATATTTGTGGTGGTGTACTTAGATGATATCCTCATCTATAGTAAAACTAAGGAGGAACATGTCAAGCATGTAGAGGTAGTTTTGAAGAGGCTTCATGAAGAGAAGCTAGCTATCAACTTGGAGAAGTGTGACTTTTTCAGAAAGAGTTGGTATATTTAGGCTTTGTGGTGTGTAAAGGATCTTTGAAAATGGACAAGGAGAAAGTTGCTTCTATACTAAGTTGGCCAACACCTACCACAACTACTAAGGTAAGAAGCTTTCATGGACTATCCCAATTCTATAGGAAGTTCATTAGAAATTTGAGTGGTATTTGTGCACCTTTACTTGATACAATAAAGGGGGGAGTTAAGTCTAAGTTTAAGTGGACCTTAGAGGCTGAAAAGTCTTTTGATATATTGAAGAAGAAAGTAGCCACTCAACCCATCCTTCAATTTCCTAGTTTTTACAAATTATTTACCTTAGAATGTGATGTAAGTGGTTTAGCAGTGGGTGGGGTTTTGAGTCAAGAAGATAGGCCAGTACCCTTCTATAGTGAGAAGCTAAAAGAGGCCAAGAAAAAGTACTCATCCTATGACCTAGAGATTTATTCCTTAGTCCAATGTCTTAGGAAGTGGAGACACTATTTGTTTCCAAAATAATTTGTTGTGTTTATAGATAATCAGGCTCTTAGCTACATCAATACCCAGGATAAGTTGAGCAACAGACACTTAAAGTGGATGGAGTATTTGCAGGCCTTCACCTTTACAATCAAGCATAAGAAGGGGCAATTGAACAAGGTTTTTGATGCATTGAGTAGGAAGGTTTTGAAATTCCAAGAGATTCATCTCCATAGCATTGGAGTGGAGAGTTTTCAGAATCTATACAAAGAAGATGAAGACTTTACTGAAGCCTACAAGGTATGCATGGATTTTGAAAACCATTTTCATTGCAGATTTTTAGAGTATACATTACAAACTGGGCTGCTATTCAAGGGTAACCAGTTGTGTGTGCCTAGGGGTTCTATGAGGGAGAACCTCATATAGGAGAATCATAATGGCAGCTTGAGTGGCCACTTTGGTGTCAGCAAGACCATAGAACAAGTGCAAAGGTTCTATTATTGGCCTAAGTTGATCAAGGATGTGACCAAGTATGTGGAGCAGTGCATCGTTTGCATGAAGGCAAAGGGAGGAATGAGAAATGCAGGTCTTTACCAGCCCCTACCAATTCCAAACCGGTCATAGGATTGTGTAAGTATGGATTTTGTTGTAGGTTTGCCTAAAACTAAGAAAGGTTATGATAGAATCTATGTTGTGGTTGATAGATTCAGTAAAATGGGGCATTTCATCCCATGTAAGACAACTAATGATGCAAGTCATATTGCTCACTTGTTTTTCAAATAAATTGTAAGGATCCATGGACTCCCATTAAGAATAGTGTCTGACAGGGATGTCAAGTTCATGAGTCACTTCTGGAAGACCTTGTGGAAGAAGCTTGGCACAAACATGTCTTTTGGTTTAGTTTACCATCCCCAAACTGATGGTCAAACTGAAGTGGTTAATAGGACCTTGGGTAACCTTCTTAGGTACCTAACTAAGGAATATGGCCTAACTTGGGATGTCATAATCTCACAATCAGAATATGCCTACAATGATAGCAATAATAGAACCATCAGCAAGAGCCCTTTTGAGATTGTTTATGGCATGCATCCAAGAGGTGTGTGTGAATTGAGGTGTCTTGGAGGTATGGATCAGAGAAGTGGTCAGGATAAAGACTTTATACAAACCATGAAGGAGATTCAGGAGCAAGTCAAGAAGACCATCCAAGATAATACCCAAAAACTCAAAGCCAAGGTGGATGAAAAGAGGAGGAATGTTCAGTTTGCTATTGGGGACTATGTGATGGTCCATCTTAACAAAGAAAGGCTTCAAAAAGGTATTCCTACCAAGCTGAAAATGAATAGAGTGTGCCCTTGCAAGATATTGGCAAAGTATGGAGAAAATTCCTATAAGGTAGATTTACCTTCTGATTTAGGCATATCCCCTATTTTTAATGTGTAGGAATTGGTGGCATATAAAGGTCACCTACCTCAGAATAGTCCAAATGTTCATGATGATTTTGAACCTGCTGCAACACCTACCAATAGCCAGTTGGAGGCAGAGAAGGTGTTGGACTCAAGGGTGAGGAAGTCTACATGGCATAAGGTTTATATGGAGCACCTCATCAAGTGGAAGGGAAAGCCAACTTTAGAGGCTACTTGGGTTGCTGAGGCAGAATTCCAAAAGGTTGGCATACCCCTGGACATGCTCCCATCAAGTTCAGCTTAGTTCCTTGGGAGGGGAGTATGGTGTAGGATCACCTAGGTAGGCTAGTGTGAGACCTAGGGCTTCTTTGTTATTTTGGAGTGTAGTGATACTAGCCACATCACTAGGTTCAATAAGAGGAACCATTTGGTCCTTTGGTGTGTTTAGGAAAGTGGAAAGGCCCACAAATGGCCAAGTTGCTAAGAGTTGCTATTTGTTGTCAACTAGGTGACTTAGGTACTAGAATGGATAAGTTGGTATAGAAAGGTTCCTAAGGCCTTGGATAGGTTATCTAAGGTCATTTTATTTATATTCCATGCTTATTAGGTTTTTAGGACAAGTTTGGAAATCTAACTCCATTTGGAGCAAAAGTTGTTAAAAATGTTGTCATGTTGTCTTGACAACTTTTCTTGCCATGAGAAAATTTGTAGCATTCATGTTTTGACAATGCTCTAAATATCTTAAAAAGTTAAGAATGCAAGGTGGGAACCTATAAAAGGCCAAGAACAACCTTTTCATCAGGTTGGTCAAGTTTGAAGAAGCACTGTACGAACTGTGCATAAACATCTCTTTGTTAATTTTGTGATTTACTAAGTGTTTGAACAAGAAGTGGATTAGATGGCTTGAATTTTATATTGGAGAAGTTATATAATGTTGTTGTAAACTTTTGTGTGGTTTTTTTTTGAGTTTTCCTTTTAGTTTTTATTAATTTAGAAATTCATTTCGGTTTTTCCAGTTTGCTGGTCTGAACAGGGCTGCAAGTGTAAGATGGGGTCTTAGGGCCACTTCCCACCATTGGATTCCTATGGTCTCTTGGGATTTGGAACTAGAATCCATGTAATCTATGTACACTATAGGAGGGCCCAAGAAAAGTACAACAAGCAATTTTGAAGTGATGCCCTAGGCAAGTCAAGTGTAACTTGGTTAGGGATCACAAAGTAGACAATGGGAAATGGAGGGGATTGGGGGCACTGTTGCCTCAATCCAGGCATGAGACAAGCAAGGAGGAGGGTGAGAATAACTCCAATATGAAGGATAATTCCTGGAAAGGTTCCCAAGGGGAACAAAAACAAACTTTACCATTAATAGCACTGAAACCCTTGAAACCCTCTTTTTAAGCCTAAATTTGTGCTTTGTTTGTACGGACAAGTTGGGGGCTTAAAAATGACAAAATATCCAAGCTCTCTGAAAAGGGTATCCATATTGGTGATTAGTTTGTGGCACTGTTAAGGGATTTTTCAAGATATTTCAGTTTAAGTCCATATTAAGGGCTAATCCTTGTAGCCTTTTTCTGACAGTTTTAGTGTATTCACATTTGTGGATTGTCATTACGCATGATTGCAGTGTTGATTGAGTTTTCAGATGTCAGTAGGGATCTAGTGGAACCCTATATGAAAGGCTAATACCTTTGGAGGCTTAGATGGACTTGAGGATTGGTGAGGATTGGAGAAGCTAGAGAGCAAGTATGGTTCTACTTTGGTGATGTGCCCCAACTGAATAGGAAGGGTCCCTTGATTTGGATCCGAGGAGGCCTAGGGTTTGTAGAAGCCCTAGTTGGTTAGGTGAAAGACCTAAGGAAGCCGTAAGAGAGTTTGGGGTTTGAAGAGCAAGGTTGGGTGTTACGTCCTCAATATACATTTGATAGATATAAACAAGATGCTGCAAATCGGTCAAGAGACTCAGATGGTAAAAATGATTGATGTCATGAATGATTCAAGAAAAGCTGAATCAAAGAGAAAATAGGCTATTGATGATAGGAGGAAAATAACAAAGAAGCTAAAAGAAAAAGAATCAGAGATTCAAAGACTTACTGATCATCACCATGAGATAACCAACCAAATTATTATTATGAGTCAAGAAGAAAATAGATTAAATACTGAACTCATTGAAGGAATAAAGATCATTAGTGAGCTAAGGGAAGAGTATGAGAAACTAAAGCATGAAGTCAGAATTCAAAATCAACACAACAAATTGATCAAGAAATTTGAAGATAGCAACAAAAGAATGGATGATTTCCTTGATGGTCAAAGAAGATTCAACAACTACACATGAATAGGGTACACTGACAATGGAGAGTCATCTAATCAATTAGATCAAAAGAATGTATATACAACTCTAAGAGCCAAGAAGTTGTCATGTAATCACTGTGGAAAACCAGGCCACACCTCAAACGTTTGCAGAAATAAAATGAAAGGTATTCCTCAATCACAATCTACTTTCGTTGGTAATTGTTATAAATGTCACAAGCAAGGACACAAGGCATATGAATACAGATCCAAGGTGACAAATCCAAAGAAGGAAAACTATATGGACAAGTATTGTCCTACCTACAAAATGAATGGACATACATATCAGGAATGCTAGAAAAAGAATAAGAAAGCATGGACACCAAAAGAACCTGATAATGGCTACAAACCAACAAGAGTAGGTAACTCATATGTTTGTGACTATAACACATGGGTAAATTGCACAGCATGTGGAAGGTATGGTCATATATCTACCAACTGTATGAGAAAATGGACTAGAAAACAAAGAGGTGGTTCAATCCAGGAATGACATGTTTACATTGTCATAAGGTTGGACATGTGATAAAATATTGCAAAGACCGACTGACAGAAATAAGTACTTATCCCAATGGAAATACCATTGATGACATCAAGAAGATGAGAAACAAGGTGTGAGTAAAAACCACAAACACTGAAGGTTCTGGAACAAGCTATGCAAATGATGATGCCCTATCCAATGGATCTAGTGGCATCACCATTTCCAACTAAATTGCACAAGCAAGTATGGAACTGCATTATGAAAAGTTATATTATGCATCAGTTCCATTTACATATTGATCATATAGACAAATCAACATTATTAAAGATGCACTATATTGTCACTTGTAAATATTATTGAAAAAAAACCATCGGTTATTGGGTACAAATTTGCATCGGTGAAAACACACAAAAAATTTAACACTACTTACCGTAATGTATCAGTCATGACACAAAAGCCAAGTTTCTAAGTATAAACTGACGGACATTGGTGATCCTTGAGCCGACAGAAGTTGTCTTCGCCACTTTACTGACAATCATTGGTGAAGTCACCAAAGCTACTAGAAACCCCAACACTTTGTGCCTACACCAAAGATGTTATTTATGCCTCAACCGACAAACTCAGTCTTTGTATACCGACGAGTTGTTGGGCATTAATGACAACCTAGGGCACAAAAGTTATAAAAGTTTGATGGCTGAACTCATTTTGCACCCGTGATTTTTGAGAAACCAAGAGAGCCAAGTAGAGTGATTTGAAAGAAAATTGAAGTTCAACCTCAACAAGATTCCTACTCAGCTCAAAGGATTCATGAGCAATCACATGATTCAGTAAGTACCTGCATTCACCAATCGCACTGTTTAATTTATAGAAAACCCTAAATTTTTGAAACATGATGGCATCTAATTCAAGAGATGAAAAGTTGAAAGAGGATAAAAGTAAAATGATCAATCTTATTAGTAGAGGCACTTGTGTTGAACCAAAATAAAAGCTGCACCTAGAAATCACATCACAACCTGATGATTCCAGAGCATTCTCCAGAATCCCACCTAGGGTTTTACAAGTAGAGGATGTAAGGTCCTATATACATTGCAAGATCTCGGAATTGAGAGACATAGACCTAGATGATTCCTATAGGGCACTATTTGATGAAGCTAGCAACCTGAAAGAAGAGCACAAGCATCTGGAAGTGAAAGGACTCACGAATGCATTACACTTTTCTAGAGTTTTCAAAATAGAATGGATACAAATAGTTCTTAGCATAATGCATTACCAAAATTTATGGCTTAATAAGCCAAAATGAATAATAAAGGATGTTATTCATGCAATTATTGGATATCCTACAATCGACAAATCACAAGCTCACAAGCACCCATCCCTGAAGGAAGTGGAAAAGCTAACTAGTGCAAAATCAGACAAGAGAGATCTCAAGGTCAGAACTATCACCAACAAAGAACTCAAGTTTGGTGTATGTGTGATAGGATAGAAAATATTTCAAGCAAGCAGAATGAACAACATAGCAAGCACTGCTATGAGCACAACTTACAAAATCATCAAACAAGGAAAGAAGATGGATCTTGCAGAGATACTATTGAATCAACTTGAGGAGAACATGAACACCACAAGATCTTCAAGAACAAACACTTGTAATTTTGGTTCCCTCATTATATGCATATTCTTTTACTTTGAAGAATACTTTCCTTCCATAGGCAAAGTAGTATGGGACACAAGCAGACCTATAACCATACAGATATGTGAGCATATAGAGTCATTAGGAACAAATTTTGATGACATAATGAATGAGTATTTCAAAAGAATTAAGGAAATGTTGCAAGCTAGAACAAGGATACCTAAAATTTTGATAGAAGAACACAAAGAAGACATATGTTTTATGGTAGATACTGATTTTACTTATATCCAAGTAGTAGTACCTAGGAAGTCCTGGCTTTCACATTTAGAATATGAGATCAAAACAGGACAAGCCAATGAGTGCATCCAAGCACTATTGAATGAACCAATTGACAACAAGCAAGCAAGACTTGGCACCTATAAGGAAGCCAAACAAAAGATCAACACAGATCTTGTTGTCAAGAAGATTGTGAACAAGAAGGACAAGATGGTTAAAATATTAACCAAGAAGTTTGTAGTTACTGAAGAGGGTGAAGAGGAAATAGAAGGTAAGGAGGAAAAAACTGAGGGATAGTCACCTATCGGTGAAGAAGTAGAAAAGAATGACTCAGAGGGTACACAATCAGATTCTCCACCTCCTCCTACACCCAAGAAAGAAAGAACAACAGTCACTTCAAGAACAAGAAGCCAGACTGTAAAGGAATCAACTCCATCATTAAAGATAGGAAAAGTGAGGATATATAAGAGAAAACTAGCCCCTCAAAAATAAAAACAGACCAAAAGGAGGAAGATGACTAGAACTCGAGAAGATCTAGAAGACTCAGCTATGGATGAAGCTGATGTAGAAATACAAAAAAAGAAAAAGAACCTTTGGTCCCTACAACAATTGATAAAATATGCAAGAATATTTTAGAGTCACAGTCTATTTCTGCTCGTAACATTAGGAAATGGCTAAAATTCAGTGCAAAGGATCAAAATAAGATTGAAGAAGCAATAATTGCTAAAATGTGCAAACATTATTATGTTCCACTACAATTATCAGAGTATGACGTTCCCAAAGAACTATCAGAGAGATTTTCAGCTAGATGGACATTTGCACTACATCAGGAAAAGGAAATAAGAGAAAGAGTACTTGTTACTCTTATGCCTTCTGATTCAAAGAAGGAAGAAATCACTGAGATGATGAAGAAGTATGAAAAGGAGTTCTCACAAAAAATGAGAGCATATGAATTTCTCAAAGGGAAGCTAATTGATCTTGATCAAGATAGCATTAATAAGTGGTGCAAGATACTCAAAAATCCCACTAAGGAAGCTAGCCCAGAGAAGGAACAAATCATCATAAAAGATATACAAGCTGACTCATCTGTGGAATTAGATAGAGAAGAGAGTGATCCAGTAGGCCCCAAACATACTAATGTTGTAGATAAAGTATGGCCAGACACTACTCTTGACAACACTCAAAGTGAGGAGAGTCAAAATCCACCAAGTCCAATTCATATTGACTTGAGTAAAGAAGAAGAAGTAACCAAAGAATATTTGACAATAAAAGGTAACATAATTGATGATATCAATGATGAATCATGGTTGGATAACATTGTCAATGACATTACAGAAAAAGACCCTGCAGAAGAAGTGTAAAAAGATGAAGATATCAATATTGTACAGGATAATACTGATGGTTAAGAAATACTTACTCGCAATGCAGAGGTCAATACACAGACCAATATGAAAATTTTGATACAAGCTATTGATATTGAATCAAGTTAGGAGAAATCATCTAAGAAGGATGATGATATACCCAAGGACATGGGTAATGATAAAATTAAAGATACATCTGATACTCAAAAAGATACAGATACAAAAATGAAAGATGCAACTGACACACAGAAATAAGGTGTCAACTGAAATACAAAATGCAAATGATACTAAAACAGATGAAACATTGAGAAAGGACAAAGAGAGAGAAAAGACTGTAGAAGTCAAGCAGGATAAGAGCATAAAACAAAAATATGATAAATCTTTTGATACACCCAAGGCCAATGAGGAGATGTCTTCACAAAACCAACTGGTGGACTCAAAATAGAAACAACAAGATGCTTCATCTTCTCGACCCTCACCTACCAAATTAATCCAATATCAAGGTCTACAAATGGTAGTAAACCAATCTGCCTCCCATCCGAAGAATAAAAATAAAAAGGCATTGAAGAAAGATATCTTGGTTGTTACACTTGATGAGGTAATAAAAATACCCAAGTGGGATGTATCTACTTTAGATACTGAAGCACTTCAAAAGTTTGGAGTGATGTGTCAGAGAAAGGCAATTCAAGAGAAAATGAAAAAGGCACATAGGGAAGCCCAAGCACTTGATAAGGAAAGGGACATTCTACAACAACTTGTTCCAGATATCAAAATTGAAGATAGCATATCAGTCATGGAACAAATAGCAGTTCTTATCGACGCCATCACAAATCAAAATGTTGATGTAGAGAAGGCAATGGAAGAACAGGCACAAATGAAGTATCAACACAAACTTGTTGAAAAGATCAGCCAAGAAGTGGTAGAGAACAAGGTAAAGCTCTCTGAATTAGCAAGTGAATTAGAACCTATGATTTCTGAAGCTGTTACCTTAGTTCATAAATTGTGCACATTAGAAAATTTCACTAAAGAAAATAGTGAAAAGCTATCACAACTAGATTCAGATCTAACATCTAGTGCACTAAGTTCATCTCTTTGGATGTGGTAGTAGCCTTTGGAAGACATGGGAATATTTGTGCATATTTTGAAGTAATTTTGATTTGGCTATCTCCTCCATGGTTGTCCCACCTTCACCCCTATTTTGAGTCTATAGTGACTCATTTTGTGCATGAGCTTGGGAGGGAGTTATGTGTTGTTTTAGTGTTGTTTATGTGGTGTTTTTCTTGTTTGTTACCCAGCCTCTTCTTGTTTCCCCTAGCTTGGGGGTGGCCTCTTAGAGGCCTAGGTTGGGAGGTGAGCTTCCATGGGTTATTCCAAAAATTGGTTTTGCAGATTGGTAGTTGTTTTCTCTTCTTGGTGGATTCATGTTCAAAGTTGGAATGGGAGTTTTTTTTGTAATTGTATATAAATTGGTATATTTGAGAAGATTAAGTTTCACCTCAAGCCATAGGGCCAAGTCTTGTATAATTTGAAATTCTAAAATTTTACTTAACATTTTTTGTAGAAAGTTTTGTAATAGTTTAGTTGAAAGGGAAGAAGTGTAATTGTTTTGTATTATGTTTGAGAAATACATACAGAAACATCTCTGCATTATAGTGTGCCCATCTGTAGAATTTATTTTAAGAAAGGAAAACATTTCACTTTATGTAAACTAAGTTTAAATCTATAAATTAAGAATGTATAAAATCTATTAATCTTAATAATCAATTTCTTGATCTATTGATTTCCTAAAGTGATGCTTCTTTTCACAAATTGAAACAGATTTGGTGATGTTAATTTCTTCTACTAAGTTGATTCCTTAATTATGATTTGTTTTTAAAACTTTACTTATGAATTACTATTGCATGTAATGTATTCTCACATGTATATGCTAATCTATATAATACCAGTAGTCTACATGTTTATTCTTTAAAACATATCAGTTCATCAAATTTTCTTTAAAGAAACTTTGTTTACCTTATGTATCCATATTAAAAAGTGCTACAGAGGTGCATATCACATTTATGTATAGAGAATAGATTTGATTAAAATTTCAATTTATATTTTTGAATAGAATAGAAATTTAACTTTCATTCCCTAGATTTAGCCTTTAAAATGAAAATGTTAATAACAACATTTATATATGATGCACATGATAGAGATGTTTTTTTTTAGTATATTATTATGTGTATATATAGCAACCTATATATACATAATAAATATATAATCTGAAGATCATAATAGACCCTTTCAAACAGGGATAGGTCTCTTATATAAATATGTTCAAATGAATATATCTATTTAAATATTAAATCACATATCTAAAAACCAGAGATTTTCTATAAATCTAAATCTACAGTTGCTATATATATATATATATA
>MU227637.1:2531454-2586280 GCA_018584345.1 Thuja plicata | reverse complement strand
CACTCTGTTAAGAGATTTACAAAGGACGGTTAAGTCCACCTTCTACAAAAGGATTTTAGATGTGATGCACTTGTTAGAATGAAACTACATAGGTCTTTGATCTGATGATAAATGCAATCTTCAATTGCTGATAACAGATCCTATAAAGCTCCAAATATACTAGTAATCATCCTTCCATGATTGAGTATTACCTTTATCTTCTCATCGGTAGCCTCTGTGTGTTCTTGATAACTGATGTATTTTGTTTCTTCTCTTTGCATGGATTGTACCTTCTTCTCCTTAGATGCTCTTCATGGCTATCATAATAAATAATTCATGTACTCACAATTGAGTATGAACATCTATTTATGCTAGTTTAGGCTCAATTCTTGATTCATGCATCGTGAGTTAACTCTAGATCCAAGATATACAACTTTATCTTCATCTATAGTTAGAATGCTTTAGATTCATTAGGATGCTTTAAATAATTTACATAAAGCTTGCATGACCAAAAAAAAAAAAAAATTTCTAAAAAATAGAATAACTTTGCTTTATCCACCGTGTATAAATCAGATCCACAATTTGTGGCTTTTCTGACTATCGGTTCTGATGGTCAGTTGTTCTTGGTCGCCGGTGTTCCTTTCTCTGAACATGTCATCGGGTATGCTTGTCTGTTCCTATCGGGTTGATTCTGGAAACTATGTCACCGGTAATGCTTGTGTTCACTGGTGATGCATGTGGTCGCCGATGAAGCTTGTTACATTTATACTTAGCATTTTTCTCAAAATTCTTTGTTCTGTCGGGTATGCTTGCAATTCATCGGTACTACTTGTGATTCGCCAGTAATGCTTTCTGTTTGTCGGTAGTGCTTACTGTCTGTGTTTTTCTTTTAAGTATACTAATGGCAAAATAATGTCATCAATCTCCCCCGTTGACATTAGTATCAAAAACATGATATGTGCAACATACTGAGTGTATTAGTATGTACATCTATGTATACTTCTACCTTAGTCATTTGAATGACTCCCCCTATGTATGTGCTGGTAAGTGTAAGTATATATACATATCCTTTATTTTTTCATTTCCACTTTTTCATCTGATATATATAATGTACATAACTATATACATTGCCTTTCCTCCTTTTTTGATTCTAAGGGCAAAGGTACTTACAGCTTCTCAAAAAGGTGGGAATGTGAGGACTTGACTTCCTACATCATTTTCTCCCATTTCTCCTTCAGCATTTCTAGAGCCATATGCTCTAGTGAAATCCTTACATGAATATCATAGATGCTGTCCACTACAGACATATCTAGGGTTGCTATTAGATTTCTTGCTTCAGAAATATGTTGTTGCAGAATTGTAAGATTTGGTAGAATGTGTGTTTGAAGTTCTATGATCTCACCTCTGAATCGTGTCTCAGCATCCCATATTTCTTTCCTTAGCCTATTTTCCTCAATGACTATGTCATCATGTGCCTTTATGCTGTCAGCATGTGAGGTTAGGCTTTGTGCACTCTTAGTGACATTTGTATCAATTTCTGCAAGTTTGTCAGTGTTCTCTTTGGCAAATTTCTTGAGTGTGCACATCTTTTGAACTAAGGTGATTGCCTTAGCAATCATTGGCTCCAATTCATCGCTAAGTTCTGAGAGCTTGACCTTATTCAATGCCACTTCTTGGCTTATCTTATCAATCAACTTGTATTGATATTTCTTCTCTGCTTGTTCTTCCATTGCCTGGTTGGCCTCTATCCCTTGCTCTGTGATAGCGTCGGTAAGAACAACAATCTGTTCCTTAACTGAAGTATTCTCATCAATTTTCACTTCAGGAACCAGTTTTTGGAGTATCTCCTTAGCCTTGTCAAGTGCCATGTTTTCTCTATGTTCTTGAATCATCCTCTTCTGTATGGATTTCCTCTGACAGAGCACTTTAAACTCTTGAAGTTTGTCACTGTCCAATGTGGTAATGTCCCAGTTTGGAACTTCAATGACCTCATCAAGTGTTATAGCCAATATGTCCTTCTTCACTTGTTTCTTTTTCTTCTTCTTTGGTTGGTGGCAGATTGATGTACCACCATTTGTAAGGCTTGTGATTGAGTTGATTTTGTTGGTGAGTGTCAAGAGGATGAGGCATCCTTTTGTACCTATTCAGTGTTCACTAGCCAGTTTGGTGAAGACGTCTCCTCACATACCTTGGGTGTTTCAACAAATGAATCTTCTTTCTCCTTCATTCCCTCATTTCTCTTATCTTCCTCACTCTTTTCTTGCTCTTAAACCTTTTTTAGGTTTCGTCTATTGTTTTCTCTACCTCTTGTTGTTGTTCCTTTGATACTTCTTTCTGCTCATCGGTGGCATCCTTCATTTCAGTGTCGGTATCCTTAGGAGTGTTGGATGCACCTTGGTTTTCACCTGTACCCATGTCCTTGGGTGTATCTTCATCTTTCTTAGATGATTTTTCCTGTCTTGACTGTATATCGATAGCATCTATCAATATATTCATATTTGTAGGCATTTTTATAGTTGCATTGTCAATAGTTATGTCCTATTCGTCAGTATTACCCTTGGTAGCATTGATGTCTTCATCTTTTTGTATATCTGCTACAGGGTCTTTTCCTTTAATGGTGTCGACAATGTTGTCTAACCATGATTCATCATTAATATCAACGTCATCTAAGTTACCTTTGATTGAGAGTTCCTCTTTGGAAACTTCTTCATCCTCCAAGTTTATGTGGATGGGGCTGTCCAGTACTTGATCATTTTCACCATATTTTGGCCAGTCTTCATCTATGACATCTGCTTGTTTTTGGCTTGTGATCTGTACCTCTTCACTATCTAACTCAACCATTGATTTACCTATTTTAGTTATGATTTCTCTTTCAGGACTGCTCTCTTCTACAGGTTTTAAAATATCACTCCATATCTTATGAGTGTCTTCTTCCAATTCAATGAGTTTCTCTTGAATAATTTTGTAAGCTCTCATTTTTGGAGAGAATTTCTTTGTATATTTCTCCATGACTTCATTGATTTCCTCTTTTGTTGTTTCAAGATGCATAAGAGAGACTAGTACTCTTTCTCTTATCCTCTTCTCCTCATGGAGTGAAAAAGTAAATCTAGTGGATATGTTATCCAGTAGTTCTTGTGGAACATCTTGTGAAGTAAAGTGCAGTGGGACATAATAATGTTTGCACATTTTTGCAATTAGTGCATCTTCTATCTTATCCTATTCTACTTTATCCCATTGTAACCATTTCCTAATTTTTGGATGTCTAACAAATGCAGCTTCAGAAATGTACTTACATATTTCATCAATGCTATCAGATACTGATCTTACCTTTGCTTTTTCTTTTCCTATTTTTACAGAGTCAGGTTCATCCATTGCTAATTCTTCTAAGTCTTCATCATTCTGAACATACTTTCTCCTCTTGGAAGGTGCCCTAGCTGGTTGTTTTTCCTTTTGAGGTTTCCTCTTGTATACTTTCCCTTTTACCATGGGAGAAGGAATTGCATCCTATGCTATTTGGCTTCTTGTTCTTGATTTCTTTTGTGGAGGAGGAGGTGGTTAATCAGACTTTTCTTCCTCTAATTCAATTGGCTCTATTATATCACCGATGGGAAGCTGTTCCTCAGTGTCTTCCTCCTTACTCTATTCTTCCTCCTTACCTTCTTCTTCATCTTCTCCATCAGAAGATATTTTCAAGTTCTTTATATTCTTTACCATTCTCTTAGACTACTTTACAACCTTCTTGACAAAAAGATTTGTCTTGATTTTTAGTTTTGCCTCCTCATAGGTGCCAAATCTCAATTTTTTGTTGTCAATGTGTTCATTTAACAATGCCTTAATGACTTTTGTTGCTAACCCTGTTTTGATTTCATAATCAAGCTTTTGTAGCCATGATTTCCTCAGAACTACTGCTTGAATGTAGGTGAAGTCTGTATCCACCATAAAAAAAATATCTTCTTTGTGTTAAGTAATTGATTTATACAGCTGGCAAGAAGATAATTATGAGATAAAATAGGAGTTAATGCCATAAATCAATTTGGCTGGATTTTTTTTCACACCAAGAATCAAGAATCAAGAACCTAGAATTAAGGAATATCATGTCTATTTAAGAGACAAGAATAATTCATTTTCGTAAGCAATCAGATGCACGGGGGAGTGAATTGATAAGAAGATGCTGAAGAGAAACTAATGAAGGATTAACTTCATAAAGTCCTAATCAATCAAACTGAGAGAGAGCTAAGGAATTCTGCAAACACTAATGAACAGTAAAGGACAGCATCACAGAGAATAAAGAGTTTAGTACAAAGGAATTGTATTGATACATTGATCAGAAAGATATTGTAAGTAAATAGATCTGAAAATCTGCAATTTAGTTGCATTAGAAACAGGTCATTTTGTTTCAGTTTAACCATTGAAGCATTAAGTCTCTTAACAGATCAGGACTTAACAGTCTTTTGTAATTGAGGTATATCCTAATAGATTACCAGAAGGTTGACTCATGATGGTAGCATCTGTCTTACCTAAAGCCTATTAAAAGTCTAAGAAGGAGGCTGATTCAAGGATGGTAGTAAGATTAGCATAAAGCCTATTGATAGTCAAGAGACTGATTCAAGGATGGTAGCATAGATGTCACATACTAAGTGACAACCTATGTATAAAAATCCTCTAACAAGGTCACACTTAATAGTGTGTTTGTAACCTTTAACAGGGTTGGCTCCTAACAGGGCTCACTTCAGAAGAGTGAAAATTTGGGGTACCGGTCCCAGTGGTTTTTCCCTTAACATCTACTACTTGTGATTCACCATTAATGCTTTCTATCTTCCGGTAGTGCTTACTATCTGTGTTTTTCTTTTAAGTATACTAATGGCAAAATAATGTCATCAATGCCAGATACTAAGTGAAAATAGTAATCTTTATTCTTTTAAGTATTCTGTTTACCCATAACACATTCCCTCCAAATTTTTTCAACTGGTCTTGCAATGCTTGGTAGGTCTCTAACTGCCTTGACATTACTGATCTTTACTATATTATCAAAGCTGATATGACAAAGTCTCTTGTGCCATAACCAACTGTCATCCACTTTTTCAACAAAACAACTTATATCAGAGTTAAGCTGAAAAACATTACCTTTTGTTTTAGAGCCTGATGCAGTCATGTCTCCATCCTTATTTCTGATGATGCACTTGTTTTCTTTGAACTCCAAATGATAGCCTTTGTCAAGTAGTTGTCCAACACTCAGCAAGTTATGATGTAATCCATCAACATATAGAACATCATCTGTCTTATTCTTTCCATCCAATGTGATGGAACCTCTTCCTATGATAGGTTTAGGAGTGTTATCTCCAAATCTAACCATACCACCTTTGTATTTGTCTAACTAAAAAAATCTGTCTTTGTCACCTGTCATGTGGTGTGAGCATCCACTGTCAATGATCCAATTAGTTCTGACATCTACTTTGGAAATTAAGGCCAATTCACAATCTTCTTCTTTATCTGCAATGTCCATATCTTTGAGCAACTTTTCCATGTCTTCAAGGGCAACAAATCCAATTTCATCTTCTCCTAAATCTTCATCAGTTACACCTTCTTCAGCATGGTAACATTCCTTCCTATATTTAGGTTTGTAGTTAGATCTGAACTTTTTGACTCTTGTGGGACACTTAGATGCAAAGTGACCAATCTTATTACATGAAAAACACTTGAATGGAATCTGTCCTTCATACTTTCCTTTTCCTTTCTTTTCTCTCTTAGCAATCATGGCAATTATTTCTTCTAGCTCTTCATCAATTTCTTCATTCTCATTATGACTAGAGATGTGTGAGGATTTCTTACCGTGGATTGAAGAGTTGAAGGCTATTTCATTCTTAGGTTCAGTCTTCATTCTTGATATCTCAAATGCAAATATTTTTCTGATCAGTGTCTCTCTTTTGAAGTTTTGTGAGAATTGCATAGTTTCCTCTAGAATGATAATCTTGTTTTCATAATCTGATGTCAGAGTAGTTAACAACTTGTCCAATATGTCTTCTTTTGAAATTTCTCCTCCATTGTTTCTGATTCCAGATACTGCTTCATTTATCCTTTGATTGTAAGCTCTAATGTTTTCTTCAGGTAACATCTCAAGACTATTTTATTTCTTCTTCCACGTCTTCCTATGTGCATTCTTTGCTTGAACATCTCCTTCAAACATGTCTTCTAAATACTTCCATATGATATATGCTTTCTCAATCTTCTTGATCTCTGAAAATTCACTGTTAGATAGGGCGCTGATTAGGGCTTCTTTGGCAATTTCATTGTTGGTAAATGTTTCCTTTTGTCTATTAGTAGCATCATCCTTTGCAAGGTCTTTCAGAGATGGAACTACAACCTATTGTGTAGCAATCTTAAAGATCTCAAATCCAATGCACTGTAGATTTTTTATCATTTTGTTCTTCCAATCCAAATAGTTCTCTCCATCAAAATTAGGGCTTTCTTTTCTAAAGTAAGACATCTTGATCTACCTTAAGCTGTTAGGCTTTCTCTCCAAGGCACTTACCTCTGATACCAATTGTTAGAATACTTCAGGGATAACTGAGAGGGGGGGGGTGAATCAGTTATCAGCAACTTTAAATATTTTGTACTTATTAATCTAGGCTGATATAAATTAAATGCACATTTAGATAACACATTACACAACACATCAATTTGGTTACGGGGAAACCAAATGCTAAAAACCTCGGTGGGAATTAGTACCCACAAAGAACTATACTATTTATAGTAATCCATGTTAAAAGATTCTTCAACCCTTTTAGGAGTTGTTCAATACAATGCAGTAGTATAGTTGACCTGGTTAAGGGTTAGACCATGTTAGGAGTCTTTTACAATAATCCTATTAGGGGTGGAGGACTCACTATCCAAGGACTCACTGTCCAAGTGGTGAAGGCTACAACCTTCTGGATATTTGATACACACTATATCAATAAGATGAACTATTGTGTGTGACACTGCTTGTCTAATTAGTTCCTTTTATGCGTTGATTCTTTAGCCTCTTGTAAAGAAATATAACAATCTACTCTATATTCTGAATGCTTCAACATAAGTATCTATATTATTAACATATGATAAATATAGCTCTGTTGCTTTAACACTCTGCTCTGCTTTTCTAATCTCTGGCTTTCTCAACTCTTCTTATCACAAATGACCTTCTATAAGTACATACACTGAGAATGAGACCATGGGACTTGTTAGACGAATCTTCATAACATCCTTGTTGGCTCTACTAAGCCCACAAGCATAATTACAACTGTGCAAGTCAATGCTGAACAGACGCGTCGCTTCACTAAGTTGGCTTCACCAATTTAATCATAACTTTGCAATCTTCTTGAAATATGTTTGGCACATTTAGATTAATATAAAAAACTCACAACTCATCATGAATATACACACGCATATCCTAAAGATAGGCGCAACTTAGTCAACATGTTACATACGTCGGCCTTAAACTGTTATTCCTCCAGAACTGTAACCGTCAATAACAGAATTACATAACTTTACTGAAACTTCATATCTGGGTCTGTGTGTATGAACATAGCATAATAAGCATGTCAAAGACATGTATCTATCCATTCTGGTCTTCATGTCATCATATGGATAAGTACATACAGAAGTACTACTGTGTATTATACGTTGTCATCAATGACAAACATATAATCAATCAACTGTTCAAAATCAAATCTCCAATAGTTTCTTCAGTTGTGTCTATCTATGGGATATGCATGGTTGTATTCATGTTTAGTTATGAGTTAAGCATGTTTGGTTAAGATAAATTAACATGTTTCATCTGAAGCGTGATGTTTGAGTTAATTTGGTGGAGCCGACTATGTAAAGTGACATGTCTATTCTATTTGAGTTGTGCGGTTCTAATTATGTTGCGTGCTTGGTTTGGCCGACTAAAGAAGCATATAAGTGATTCCTAAAGCCGACAAAGATCATATCTTTTGGAGAAGATACTTATAGTAGTTCATTTCAAGATCATCAATTGTGGATGATAAGAAAAGAGACAGAAAAAGGACATAACAAAATGTTTATTAATTTGGGATAGTAAAGCCATTTCATTCATCAGATAAAGATCTATGTGAAAAAGTAGAGAGTATATACATTTCATTGGAACTGATCAAGACAGTAGGTCTACTTAAATAGTTCATTTTTAGATATAATGTATATCTATTTTACTGAAGGTTGCAGCCTTCACCATATTAAGCAGTGAGCTTTTGGATAGTGAGACCTCACCCATTACAGGGTTATTTGTAAAAGACTCCTAACAGGGTCCAACCCTTAACCAGGTCACTGTACTTATTGCATTGTAAAGAAGAACTTCTAACAAGGATTATTATACTCAAGTATATTTCTTTGTGGGTGCTAATTCCCACCGGGGTTTTTACCTAGTTTGGTTTCCCCAAAACCAAAATTGTGGTGTTCTATTTTGTGTTATCTTAAATGTGTATGTGATTATGATACTTTGTAATGAAATTGAAGAAAATAATTTAAATTTCTGATAACTGATTCACCCCCCCTCTCAGTTATCCCTTGGGACTATTCCAACAATTGGTATCAGAGCCAAGTGCCTTGGAGAGAAATCCTAACAAGTTAAGGTAGATCAAATGGCATACTTCAGGAAAGAGAGTCCTAAGTTTGATGGAGAGAATTATCTTGACTGGAAGAAAAAAATGATAACACATCTTCAGTGCATTGGTTTTGAGATTTATGAGATTTCTACTCATGTGATTGATGTTCCCACTTTGAAGGACCTTGCAGAAGAAGATTCTACTAATAAACAAAAGGAAGTATTCACCCAAAATGCAATTGCCAAAGAATCCTTAATCAATGCCCTATCTGACAGTGAATTTTCTGAGATCAAGAAGGCAGACAAAGCATATTCAATTTGGAAATACCTAGAAGACATGTTTGAAGAAGACATCCAGGCCAAGAATGCATGTAGAAAGACATGGAAGAAAAGATACAACAATTTAGAGATGCTACCTGAAGAAAACATCAAAGCTTACAATGAGAGGATTAATGAAGTAGTCTCAGGAATCAGGAACAATGGTGGAGAAATTTTAGAGGATGATATAATGGAAAAATTAATGACCACATTGACAATAGATTATGAAAGAAAGATAAACATCTTGGATGAAACCATGCAATTCTCAAAGGACTTCAATAGAGAAACCTTGATTAGCAAAATATCAACATTTGAGATATCAAGATTGAAGACATAACCTAAAATGGAAACTACTTTCAAAGCCTTAGTCCATGGCAAGAAATCCTTGAGCATCTCTAGTAATAATGTGAAAGAAGATGTCGATACAGAACTAGAAGAAATCATTTCTATGATTTCTAAGAAGGAAAGGAAAGGTAAAGGAAAATATGAAGGACAACTACCATTCAAATGTTTCTCATGCAACAAAGTTGGCCACTTTGCATCCAAGTGTCCTACAAGAGTCAAGAAGTTCACATCAGATAACAAACCCAAATATACTATGGAATGCTATCATGCTGAATATGGTATAACTGATGATGATTCAGGAGAAGATGAAATTGGAATCATTGCAATTAAAGATAATGAAAAAATGATTGAAACAATAGAAATTGAAGATGAAAATAAAGCACAAGAATTGGCTTTAGTTTCACAAGCTGACATAAGAACAGACTGGATCATAGACAATAGGTTTTCACATCACATGAAAGGTGACAAAGATATATTTGTACATCTAGACAAGTACAAGGGTGGCATGGTCAGATTTGGAGATATCACTACCAAACCTATCATAGGCAGAGGATCTATCACCTTAGATGGAAAGAACAAGACATATGTTGTTCTTTATGTTGATAGTTTGCATCATAACTTACTAAGTGTTGGACAATTGCTAGATAAAGGATATAAGTTGGAATTCAAAAACAATAGATGCATTATTAACAACAAAGGAGACATGATTGCATCAGGCTCAAAGACAAAAGGTTATGTTTTTCAGCTTAACTCTGAAGTAAGTTGCTTTGTTGCAAAGGTGGATGACAGTTGGATTTGGCACAAAAGACTTTTTCATATCAATTTTGACAACATAATGAAGATATGTAATGTAAAGGCAGTAAGAGACCTTCCTAGTATTGCAAGACCAGTTGATACTATGTGCAGGGAATGTGTGATGGGAAAGCATGTGAGGACCTCATTCAGAAGAAAACAGAAGTCTACAGAGAACTAACTAGATCTAATACATATAGAACTATGTGGACCTACTCAAACAAGATCATACTATGGTGAAAGTTATTTTATTTTCTCATTTGATGATTTCTCTAGGATGATGTGGGTCGCATTCTTAAAAGATAACATTGAAGCTTTTGAGAAGTTCAAAATATTCAAAGCTAAAGTTGAAAATGAATCTGGATTAAAGATAAAATGTTTGAGATCTGATAGAGGAGGAGAATTCACCTCTGATAATTTTCTTGAGTACTGTGAAGAATATGGGATCAAAAGAAAAATAAGTGCACCTAGAACCCCTCAAAAAAATGGAATTGCAGAAAGGAGGAACATGATAATACTTGACACAGCGTGCAATATCATGATTGAAGGAAAATTTGCACACACCTATTGGAGAGATGCAGTTAATACAAAATTCTATACTATCAATATAATTCAACTGAGACTAGGTGCATATAAAACACCTTATGAACTTTGGTTTGGTAATGTACCTACAGTAAAATACTTCACAATCTTTGGAAGCAAGTGCTACATCAAGAGAGATGATGGTGTTGGAAAATTTGATGCTAGAAGCGATGAAGGTATTTTACTTGGTTACTCTACTAAAAGAAAAGCTTACAAATGTTTCAATTTAAGGTTGAAGAAAATCATTGAGAGTGCACATGTGAAGATTGATGAGAAGTTCATGATTCAAGAGAGATATTATGAATATGCACCTATGATTGAAGATGAACCTAGACCTATCAATAAGGATATAGTTATTGAAGAAATGTTTGACTGTATTGATGTATCATGCAATAACCCTGAACCAAGTCAAGAAGAATCACATATTAAAGATGAGAGCGTCACACCTAAAATCTCAAAATACACATCCAAATACCACTCTAAACAAGACATCAATGGAGATCAGAGCAGTAAATTTTTGACAAGATCTAAAGAAAAAGGTTTAACAGTTGATGAAGAGGTATGTTTACTCTCACAATTTGAACCTTTAAGTGTTGAAGATGCATGTAATGATTCAGATTGACAAAAAGCAATGAAATAAGAATTAGATTAGATAATCAAGAATGATACCTGGGAATTGGTTCCTAGACATTGTGACAAAAATGTGATTGGAACAAAGTGGATAATCAAGAATAAGATGAATGAAGAAGGTATAGTGATAATAAATAAAGCAAGATTGGTATGTAAAAGATATGTGCAAAGAGAAGGAATTGACTATTCTGATACATTTTCCCCTGTGAGCATACTGGAAGCTATAAAGTTATTTTAAGCCTATGCAACATTCAAGAACTTCAAAGTATATTAGATGGATGTCAAGTCAGCTTTCCTGAATGGTGACTTGAAGGAATAAGTCTAAATAGAGAATCATGAAGGATACAAACTTTCAGACAAACTAGACATGGTATGTAGAATGAAGAAAGCCCTCTATGGACTTAAACAGGCCCCAAGAGCATGGTATGAGATACTTGATGGCTACTTAACAAAGATTGGATTCAAAAAGGGAGTAGAAAATTGCAACCTATTCATGAGAGAGACACCTGAAGGTTTAGTACTTGTTTCTATCTTTATTGATGACATTATTTTTGGAGATAATGACAAGCTTAGTGTAGAATTTGCAAAAGATATGCAGAGTGAATTTGAAATGAGCATGATTGGACCTATCAAATATTTTTTGGAATTAAATGTAAAACAAACGGACAAAGGCATATTCCTAAATCAGTCTAAATATGTGAAGGAGATATTAAAGAATTTCAAGATGGAAGATTGAAAGCTAGTAAGCACCCCCATGATAACAGGAAGAAAACTTTCTAAAGATTATGATTCCATAGTAGTTGACAAGACCCTATACAAGTCTATGATTGGAAAACTCTTATATCTCACTCAATCTAGACCTGATATCTCTAATGCGGTTGGAATTATTGGAAGATTTGTAGTTGAACCTAAACAAAATCACTTAATGGCAATAAAAATAATATTTCGATACTTAAAGGGAAGTATAGACTATGGTTTATGGTATCCTAACTCAGAGAATGTACAACTTCATGTGTGTACTGATGCTGATTGGGCAGGTTGTGTTGATGACAAAAAGAGTACCTCAGGAGGAGTGGTATTCCTTGGAGACAGACTAGTCACTTAGACAAGCAAGAAGAAGAATTGTATTCCTCAGTCAACAGTTGAGGCAAAATATGTATTGGCAGCATTGAATTGTTCTACAATTGTTTGGATCAAACAGATGATAAAAGACTTTGGAATTCAGATTGATTATCCTACTGTTATTCACTATGATAACACTAGCACTATCAATATGTCAAAGAACCCTGTGATGCATGCAAAGACAAAAAAACATTGAAATAAAATGTCATTTTCTAAGAGAAAAAGTTGCAGACAAAGAAGTAAAGTTGGATTATGTGAACACTAAAGAACAGTTAGCGGATATTTTTACAAAGCCTTTATCAAAAGATACTTTTGAGTATCTCAGGGAGAAGCTGGGAGTAATTCCCTTTCCTGAGTCTGATTAGAATTTGCAGCAAGAGTATCAGTCCTTGGTGACTGATGAATGGTTGACTACTCTACTTCTAGAGTAGTACTTGTGCTTAATGATATTTGGCACCCTATACCATTGATGTCAAAGGGGGAGTATATAGTAAGGAGGATCATATACTCTGGGGGAGTATATATTCATGAAAATAAAAACACAGTCAGAGGAGCTGCAGCAGTGTAGAGGAACCTTTGATGAGGATATTGAGAAGATTTTAAAAAGGAGGATACTTTGGTTTGATGGTATTTTTCATATCATATGTTGCCATCAATGTCAAAGGGGGAGATTGTTGGAGATTTTCTTTTGTGCAAATAATTGATTGTATGTTTTTCATTGATGACAACATATAATATGCAGAAGTGTCCTGTATATAATTATCAGTATATATATGATGGAGCTATGTTCATACACGAAGATTCAGATATGTAGTTATAGTTGAGTTATGTTGATCTGTTTTGTAGTTCTAGTTTTTGGAGATTGTCCGTTAAGAGCCAACTTATTTATATTATTTCTTTAGTTGCGTCTATCTATGGGATATGCATGGTTGTATTCATGTTTAGTTATGACTTAAGCATGTTTGGTTAAGAGTGCTTAATGTGTTTCATCTGAAGCATGATGTTTGATTTAATTTGGTGGAGCCGACTATGTAAAGCAACGTGTCTATTTAGTTTGAGTTGCATGGTTCTAATTATGTTGTGTGTTTGGTTTGGCTAGCTAAAGAAGTATAGAAGTGATTCCTAAAGCTGACAAAGATCATATCTTTTGGAGAATATACTTATAGTAGGTCATTTGAAGATCACCAAATGTGAATAATAAGAAAAGAGACAGAAAAATGATAGAAAAAAATGCTGATTGTTTTGGGACAGTAAAGCCATTTCATTCATTAGATAAAGATCTATGTGAAGAAGCAGAGAGTATATGCAATTCATTGGAACTAATCAAGATAGAAGGTTGACTTAAACAATTCATTTCTAGATATAGTGTATATCTATTTTACTGAAGGTTGCAGCCTTCACCATATTAAGCAGTGAGCTTTTGGACAGTGAGTCCTCACCCCTAACAGGGTTATTTGTAAAAGACTCCTAATAGGGTCTGACCCTTAACCAGGTCACTGTACTTATTGTATTGTAAATAAAAAATTCTAACAGGGTTGTAAGATCATCTAACATGGATTATTATACTCAAGTATAATTCTTTGTGGGTGCTAATTCCCACTGGGGTTTTTACCTAGTTTGGTTTCCCCATAACCAAAATTGTGGTGTTCTATTTTCTGTTATCTTAAATATGTATGTGCTTATGGTATTATTTAATTAAATTGAAGAAAATAATTTAAATTTTTGATAACTGATTCACCCCCCCGTCTCAATTATCGCTTGGGACTATTCCAACACATCCATCAGAGAAACTTTAGACTGCGTATGTCCATGCGTAAATGTCAAAATTGTTGTCTATTTTTTACCATTTTGTGATAATGATGTGGGTTTTTGCAATGCACATTGGAGGAGCAGCCAACTTCTAAATATTCAAGGGCAGTTTGGTTTTTGTTTTTTCCATCCACACCCAATGCCTACAACTACAACGTTTCATGCTCATAGTACATCTACAACCCAACCCCTTCAAAACCCAAATCCATTAACCAATAAAAAAATAAAAATTAACCAATACGCATGTGACATGAATACAAGATAATGTACAAGAAAAATTATAGATTTGAAAAGTATGAAGACAGACTATTAGGACACCGTTTTATAATTATGATCTGGGCTAAATCTTTCCCCACCAACCCTTACAAAGGTTGTGTTATTTCATTGTGTCATGCCAAAAAATCACTATGGTTTCTACTATGCACCTCTGACAGTAAATACAAGGAAAAAAATGACAATTTAATGCAGGAATATAAGAAAAGGCAATACCCAAAGCATTTTGACCAATTTACAACAAAAAAAATAAAATATTAAACCATTTTTTTCAATACATTTTGACAAATTTAGAAACATAAATAAATATAATGGTATTTTTTTCAATATACAACACACCTTTTCTCAAACCCCTTTCTGCACAAAACATGGACAATTTTTCTGGAGCTAGATTCCTTCCTTTTCTGCCAAGATTTGAAGATTCCTTCCCTTTTCGTCAAGGCAGAGGTTGTTTTGAAATATTTAAAAAATTGTTCAAGTGTCTTATGTTCTTCAATCTCCCTAGGTTTAGGAACCTATCCTCTATTGAACAATAGGTAGGTGGCCATCTACAAAGATGAGGATGTGGTCTCTACTCAATCAAATGTCATGTCTATTGAATTAGCTATGGTGCCTACTAAATTTTTGACCCCTACTCTATCTATATGGGGAATGTCAAATTTCCAGGAATGAGGGAATGAACGAGTAGGTATGAACTTCTAACTCACTCTAATGTCTACTATTCTTCAATTCTTCTATTCTTTAATCTTCTTTTTTGTTGGGTACAACTGTTACCCACAAGTTGACTACCTTCTGTGTTTTTGTGGCCAATCATCACCAAAAATATAGAATGTTTTCTCACCCACTGCTTGCCAAAAATATAGAATATTTTTGATGAGACTAGATAGATGAGACAAATGTAGGAACCTTTCATGTCATTTTAACAGTGAAGTCATGCTCACTTTTTCCCTCCTGCCGCTTCCGGCTTGGTGCCTAAGTCACTTCACTCACGTTGTCTGAAAGCCATAACTGTCAATACACTTAGTAGGTAAGGAAGAATTTAACACATAGTAGTTAAGAAATAAATTTAAGGAATTTAAAGAAATAATTATTTGTATCAGAAGAAATGAAGATTTGAGTAACTCGTAACTTACTTAAAAAGGGATTGTACAATAGATTGAGTGTGTTTTTCAATATACTTAAAGGGACATTTGTTAGAAGAACAATAAAATAGATGATGTCAGCATCATATATCAGCCCACGCACAGGCACCCATTGGATAATAAAGGCCAACTGATGACCTTATGGAAATATATGTTGTCAATTAGTACCAAAACACTTAGTCATCATAGAGTTGACCGAGCCAACAATGTAACCCAAGCAGTTACAGTGTAACCCGAGCAGTGGTAGTGTTGATCGAGAAGATAGTGGTATCATTATTACCTGATTGATCAATATGACCCGAGTACAAAGTGTATCCTGAGTGCCAGAGTTTACTATGTTACCCAAGTGACAACATATTTCTCAAGTGCATGTATATCACCCGAGTGGATTACTGGACCCGAGTAATAGTTTTGGGCCAACTTAGCTTATATTGTTTGATATTAATTTATCTTATGGAAGTGGACATACAAAAGTATTTGATTTGGATAAGGTATAAATATAAGGTACTTTGTTTATCAAAATGTGTCTAAAATAAGTGTATGTGAATATGAAGTGGCAGATTGATTAAGAGGCTACAACAGTATAAGGAAAAATAGAGAATCATCTATCACATTCACATGATTAGTTTTTATACCATTGGATCTTATTCAGCAAATCAGAGTTGCATTGAAGATCATCTACTGGTTCATCCTAAAAGGTGCATCAACAAAATCCTCTAACAAGGTGGACTTAACAGTCCTTTACAAATATCCTAACAAAGTTTCATACTTATTTGTATTGTACTAAATCCTTTCACAATGTGGACCTAATAGTCCTTATTGCTCCTAACAGGGTAGGCCATTAGAAGTTGTCAATTTTAAGCTTTAACAGGATAAATTTATACTGCAATAATAAATCTTGTGGGTACCATCCCCACCCTAGTTTTACTTTCTATTTAGAAGGTTTCTGGGTAACCAAATATTGTGTCAAGTGTTGTGGTTGTTTATTACTTTTTTGTTTCATGTATGTAATCAAATTAGATAATCTAATAAAGGATTAAAGAGATTAAGTTTTATTGGTTCCTGATTCACCCTCCCCCCTCTCAGTCACCTAGCCTCAATATATGTCAAACAATTGGTATCAGAGCTAAAGGTTCTCTTATCATAAGTTTAATAGCTTGAGAAAATATTAGAGGCAATGGAAATATACAAACTAGAGAAAGTCATTGAAAATGAAAAGCTAGACCTGCAAGTGGCCATGGATCAAATTAGAAAACTCAAGGAACATCTATCTCATTCCCTGAAAAGAAGAAAATATTTAGCAATATAGATGAATGATAAAAGTTACATATAAGAAAGAATTGAAGACTTATCCAAAGAAATAAGTTTTGAAGAAGCAGATACAACAATTGAAGACCTACTTTCAAAGAATCTCAATTTACATGAAGAAGTCAGGAAGTTGAAAGGAGAACAAGAAATTCATTCAATCAGAATATGTGAAGTCATGGAACAAAAGAATCAAGTAGAAAATGATAGAGAAATGGAAAAAGAAGATAAAACATTTCTAAGTACAATATTAGAGGAGAAAGAAAATGAAATCCATCATTTGTCACTTCAGCAAGTAGATATGATAAATCAACTCAATAATGTAAATCAAGAAGTTATCAATCTAAGGAAAAAAAATGAAAGACAATAGAATGATCGCAATACTGAAAAGAAAACAAATGAGAGTATGATGAATTCATAGGTAAGCATGGATCAGTTGACAAAGAAAGCTCAACTCAGACATCATGGACAGACTAGATCATGTTATACTGAATAAGGTGAATCCTCACAGTACAAAACTCAAAAGAACATGAAACCTACTTGTAATCATTGAGGCAAGTTTGGGCACACATCAAATAAGTGTTGGAGAAATAGAAAATCAAAGTTTAATGGTAAATGCTACAGATGCAAAAAAACATGGACATAGGGCAGGTGAATGCACTGAGAAACCTAAGTTTGAAGGAAAATGTTTTAATTGTAACAAATAAGCTCACAAATCTTACGAGTGCAGAACTAAGAAATAGAACCCTGCTGAATAACTAGCTAAAGTAATTTTTGGTTGGGATTACAACACATGGAGTAGATGTTGTCACTATGGTGAATATGGGCATATTGGTGCAAATTGTGTAAAGACTCACCTCAGAAAAAACAAATCCTACTAAGAGATGTTATGTATGTAAACAACTCAGTCATCTAAGAAAGTATTGCAGAACAAAGAAAAAGTGGATACTGGTTTTGAGAAAGGAAAAGCAAAATTTTCTAAAATCAGAACTCAGATGAGTCAGCAATGGGTAAGGAAATCTCCTAAGAGTTCAATTAAAAAAAATGAAGGATCGAATGACACCCAAAGCAGTGAGCTGGGTAGCTCTACCATCTCCAAATAAATATGCAAGGAGACTACTAGAACTGTGCATCAAGCCATCCTACATCAGTTCTAGGCATGGTAGCAAGTCCAAATTAGCATATTGATGCACTAGGGCACATTATGGTTTTAACCGAGTCAGGATCTCAGTTACATCCATGTTACAAATGCTTAACTGAGTTAAGTTGGGTTGTATGGTTTCAAGGATACATAATTTAGTTTTCTCCAAGCTTCATTCTGAGCTATTCCAGCTACCATGTACGGAGCATTTAATGAAAACTTAATGGTAAAGTCTCTTATAAAAGATGAATTGGAAAGGTTATTGTTTACAAAGTTTTCAATTTCCAGAGTGATTTAGGGCCTTAAGCGATTCAAAGTGAATTTATGTTTGAAATTTTTTAAGTTGTGAAGTCTTATCAAACCTTCAATCATTATGGAATCTACATCCAACAACAAGGCTAAGAAAGGATCAAAGATGTTGGTGAGGAATGTTGTCTGTGAACCTCCAAAGTTTAAGCTTCATCCAGCGATTGCAGAGGAAATATATCTGATGGGAGCTCATTCCCTAATTCCTCTGAAGGTACTATTGATCAACAATATCCAAGCCTTCTATCATTGTACAATTCAAGAACTAGGGACATTGGAAATTAAAAAAAGCATATGAGAAACTATGTGAAGTTGGGAATTTGAAGCTAGAACATAAACACCTAGAAGTCAAAGGTTTGATTCATATCATGCATATGCCACAAAATTTTCAAATTAAGTGGATTAGGTTTGTTCTGAGTTGTGTTCATGACATGCATCTATGGCTGGAGAAAATAATGAAGATCACTAAGATAATGGTAAACTGTGTTATAGGGTATCCTATGCTTGACAAGTCAAAAGATACCAAAACCCTACCTCGGGATGACCTAACTAAGAAGACTCTTGTAGAGTGGGATGGAAGAGGCATGAGATTGAATGGTGTTATAGACATGGAATTGAAGCTTGGGATCCATGTAAGTGCATACAAAATCTATAGTTCTAGCCAACCAAATAGAATACCATCTGAGGCTGTGGACTTTGCATACAAAGTGGTCAAGAACAACCTCTTATTCGACCTAGCCGAGTTTTAGCTCATCCAGTTGAGTAAGAACATGGAAAGCATTCGGGAATCAAAGACTAATCCATGTAAGTTTGGTTCACTTCTGGTCTGCATATTCATTTACATTTAGAAGTTTTTCCCTTCCAAAGGCACAGTTGTTTGGAAGAAGGAAAGACCTATAGTTTATCAGATAAATGATTTCATAGTAGGATTAGGAGACAATTTTGAGAGCATCATGGATGCATATTTTGAGGAGTTCAGATAGAAGATGCAAAATAGATATAGAATTCCTAAATAGTTGGTTGATGACTACAAAGATGTTGTTTGCTTCCTAGTTGACTATGATAAAGTATACATTCAGGTAGTCAAGCCTAGGGTTGCATGGGTGAAACCTCTTGCATATGAGGTTAACATAGATGAGACCAAAGACATCATTGAGGCTCTTGTGAATGAGCCCGTTGACCCAAAATCACCATACTTTGGTACCTATGAAGAATCCAAGAGCATAATTTCATTGGAAATTGAGATTCCTAAGATCTTGAAAAGAGGAAAGAAGATGTTAGACAAGTTTGGAAAGAAGTATGGAAAGAATTCAAACTCTCCTCCTTCTATCACTGAAAGTAAAGAAGATGAAATTAAGATAGAAGATGATGAAATTGAAAAGGAAGAGGAAGAGCCTCCTAAGAATAAAAAGAGGCTATACCCGAAGAAAACACCTAAGGGCCCTACCCCTGTCTTCACTACCAGCAACCCCAGAAGATCTAGAAGGAAACTCATATTTCCTAATGAAGATGAAGAAGAAGATACAATCATATTCAAGAAACCCCCACCTACCTTTAAGAATAAAAATGAAGAACTAAGACAAGGTAGTGGTATGAGCTCTCTAAAATCATTGAAATATGCTTCCAGAACTAAGGATGAACAGAAGCAGGTTGAGGAAGTAGTCATAGATAAAATAACAAGATGGAAGTATGATCCATCTGAATTGAAGAGTCATATGATTGAAGATCTATTTGAAGAAATATCTATTCCATGGAGCAATGCAGTCTGAACATAAAAAGATATCAGGGGACAGATCTTGAGGCATTTCATGCCTACTATGACAAATAAAGAAGTAAAAGAGGCCATGACCAAATATGAAAATAATCACACTCCAAGGTTTAGGGCCTTTCATATATTGAACAAGAGAATAGAGGATGTTGTGCAGATTGCTACAACAGTGTGGAAGTCGGTCTTTGAAATCAAGGAAGATGGTAAGGAAGAGGTACTGAGTACAGACCTAAAGGCAAAGAATGATGATGTAGATTTACCTAAGGTGGAAACAATTGAAGAATCCAATGCAGAACATATTATAGTAGAAGTGATGGCATCCCGGCCCTAATCACCTATACAGAGCATCCTATCTCCGAGCAAGAATAATACTACATAATCTACATCTGGCCTAGTAGGAACTCAGCATCAGGCTCCACCTACTACTAGGCTAAGTCTAACCGAGTCTTAGAAGGTTACTATGAATATTTCTACAGTGAGCATTGATGCTACAGTTGATGTAGAAAAAGCTAATGATCCACTGGATACTGAAGTCAAGGATGATAGTGGAAAAGGTAAGGAGATTTTTCCTTCACCTAATCCCAAGATCAAAGGAAACATATACTGATGATATTGATCTTGAAAAATATATTGTGATTCCAAATTGGGATCTATATAGCTTAACAATAGAGTAGATGTATATACTAGGGGAGATATGGAAGAAAAGAGCTACACAACAAAAGCTTCAAGAAAAAAAGAAGAGAAATAGAGTGCTAGAGGACATAAAAGGTATATTCCTAGATGCACTAGAAATAGAAGTTGATGAGAATGACTCTATTATGGATCTACTTGTTGACATAGTTCACAAGTTCAATAAAGATTTAAGTGGTCAAGAGAAACTACTACAGAAGGTAGAAAGGAAGTTTGAGAATAAAGTTCTAGAGAATGTTGCAAGTAAGATTGCAATTGACCAAGTGAAGCTAAACCATTTCATTAGCTCTCTAGAAACTACTGTAAATAATATTTTTTCATTATTTGTAAGGTTGAGTGATACTTCCAACGTTACCATGGAAATAAAGACCAAGGTGACAAATATAGACACAGATCTAAAGGAAAGTGCAAACCAGTTGACACTTAACCCTAGATTGAGTTCAGATTGCTTTGTGAAGATCAAGTATCTGACAGACATGTAGGCAGAATTACTAAGGGAAGAAGCAAGGAAAAGGGAATCCCTTACAGCTATGTAGAGCCAACTCCTTCCACAAATGGATGTAATGCAGAAGCATAGAGCTTATGCCAAGACACTCATACATGACAACAAATTTTTAGTTGTTGAGCTTATGATGGAGTTGTCAGCAAAGATACAGATTTAGTTGCACATCCTGAAGGTGTTGCAAGATAATTGAGAAAACACTTTGTCTCATATTTTGAAGGTACATAGTGATTTCCTATCCTACTTTGGTATTACAATGTAGATATATTTTGGCATTTGTGTCAAAAACAAGGGGGGAAGTTATGGTATATACATATAAGGAAATACATGTACAAAAGAGAAGAGAAGAAGAGATATATAATAGAAAAATTACAAAAACAATTTTGATAAATAAAAAATAGAGTAAGTTGTAACCGAGTCATAGAACTGTTGTCAAAACCTAAGCAAGTACCCCAAGAATATGGTAAGGGGAGTTTTGACTCGGAAGTTTGATCATTTTTTGAACATGATAAGTGTTTTTGGTCACTAATGTCAAAGGGGGAGATTGATGAACTTATGGCAAGATATGTTGTCAATTAGTGCCAAAACACTTAGTCATCACAGAGTTGACTGAGCTAGCAATACAACCCAAGTAGTTATAGTGTAACATGAGCAGTTGTAGTGTTAACCAAGTAGATAGTAGTAATCAATATTACTTGACTGATCAATATGACCTGAGTACATAGTGCAGCCCAAGTTCCAGAGTTTACTATGTTGCCCAAGTGACAACATATTGCCCGAGTGCCAGTATATCACCTGAGTGGATAACTGAACCCGAGTAACAGTTTTGGGCTGACTTAGCTTATATTGTTTGATATTAATTTATCTTATGGAAGCAGACTTACAAAAGTATTTGATTTGGATAAGGAATAAATATAAGGTTATTTTTTAATCCAAATGTGTGTGAAATAAGTGTATGTGAATATGAAGTGGCAGATTGATTAAGAGGCTAAAACAGTATAAGGAACAACAGAGACTCATCTATCACATTCAGGTGATTAGTTTTTATATCATTGGATCTTATTCAAAAAATCAAAGTTGCATTCACGATCATCTATTGGTTCATCCTAACAAATGCATCAGCAAAATCCTCTAACAAGGTGGACTTAACAATCCTTTACAAATCACCTAATAGAGTTGCATACTTAATTTTATTGTACTAAATCCTTTCACAAGGTGGACCTAATAGTCCTTATTTCTCCTAATAGGGTAGGCCATTAGCAGTGGTCAATTGTAATCTTTAATAGGATAAATTTATACTGCAGTAATAAATCTTGTGGGTACCATCCGCACCCCAGTTTTACTTTCTATTTGGAAGGTTTCTGGGTAACCAAATATTGTGTCAAGTGTTGTGGATGTTTATTAATTTTATGTTTCATGCATGCAATCTGATTAGATAATCTAATAAAGGATTAAAAAGATTAAGTTTTTTTGGTTCCTGATTCACCCCCCCCCTCTCAGTCACCTAGACTCAATATATTTCCAACAAATAAAGGCATCGAGTAAGTTGTGTAAGAAGTTAATGAACCCTGATGGTTATTCAATAGGACATTTTGTTGAGTAATCGAAGATAGTATTGTTCAAAGGTGATTTCGAATAAGTTATGGCATTGGATAAGGAAAAAAAGGTGAAAACTGGGGTTTCTAGTTAATTGATAAACCACTAGGTATTGCAAAGAAGATCATAAAGGATTACTCGATGGTGCGTAATATTTTGAATGCATTGAAAACTAAAATTAATGTCAGGCATGAATGAAATTCATAAATTTATTTTTTGGATTGAAGACAGTCTGAGACGTATATGACCGTTGCGATCCGATGGGTAGAATTGCATAATTTGGAGGATTTTTGAATTACAAAGTTTCATCAAGTTGTCAAGTGAATTAAGGAGCCAAGGAGGAAGAAGGTCGAGGGAAGACAATTAAAACAAGATTTTCTTGACCAATTTCCACTATCCACTCAAAGGTCGAAGGAGGTGAAGCAAGGGGGGAAGGAATCAAGGATATATGCGACAAAGTAGGAGATGTGTTGAATACATCTAAGGGTTATGCATTGTTCATGTTTCATTACAGTAGGAGGCTGGAGAGGACCCTAGTGTGCTATCCATGGAAGAAAATTTTGGGAAGACTATTTGTTTCAAATGTGTATAAATATTGAACTGATGCATGGAATTATCAAGGGTTACGATCCCAAAACTAAGACTATAAATGCATCTTTTGGTAGACAATTGATTTTCATCATGAAAAAGGGATTGAGAAGGTTTTTTAGCTGAAGCCAAGTTATGAAGCCAATTTGAACATACCAAAACTAAGGGAGGATTATCTTTCCCTAGAAATGGTGTACAAGACTTAGGTGTTGTCATTTCATCGCCCTAAGGTAGGAAATTTAAGACCAGTGTTTTCAAGCGATGACCGCCCACCATATGATATGAAGTTGTTGAACCCATATTTGCAGCGTACTTACATGACTGTTGGTCAAGTATGCAGAATTGAGATTCCTCTTCTGATCAATATATCTTTAATGGTCCTTACAATTTATGTAAAATCTAAAGACCCTACTTATTTTGATTTTTCCACATATGTTGCTGACAAAATTAATACGGATTTAGAAAAGCTTCAAAAGGATTCATCTAAGTTAAAGTTTAAGAATTATTCCTTGTTGATGCATATGTTTCTATTTTTTGGACAAGAAATTAATGTCTAGGGGTGAGGCATTTCCAATTAGGGAGTATGATGTTCAAGGGTTTAGACAGCCATTACAGTTGTGGTTAAAAATCTAGGATTGTAGGTCTACCTTTTCACACTATTTATATTTTGAAGAGCATTTTGTCAAGCCTTTGAGGAGATTACTGAGAGGAGAATATAATCATACTCTATCATTAGTAATTAAAAGGTTTCTCAGACCTAAGGAATATATTGAACAGAGCCCAATAGACCACAATTGGGGTGACTGGTATGCTTTTCAAAATTATAGAAGGATTAGGGTTTACAATTTTGAAGGTTTACCTAACGACCTCCTAATCATAGTTCCTAACAAGATTCCTTACCTAGAAATTGTGGGGCAGATGGAAGCATCAAATTCACAACATTTGACATCAAGCAATAAGAAGTAATTCTTACCAGGTACTTTGTCATTTGGTGATTTCTTCATGAAAAATATGCAGAGCTATGATTTTTTTAATGAAAAACTCAGTGTGTATGGATTCTCCCGAGGAGATATAAGGATAGCCTTTGATCCTGAGGGATATATATGAAGAGCCAAAGCATCTTATAAGTTGCTATCATTTGGGCATATGCCTTTTCTCATTGATGATTTGATCCAAAACTTAGAAAGGGATGAAGTTGTTAATAGGAAGAAAATATATGAAAAGGTGGAAAGGCTTTTCAGTGGAAAATAAGAAGAGGAAGAATTAACATGTAAGCCATCCAATGTATCATTGATCCAGTGGCTAGAGCCATGAAATTGATTGAGCATGAAGTAGAAATTGTTAATAATGTTCCTCTGAAGGTATTTAAAGATCCCCCAATGAGGATTAGTGAAGACTCCCAAATTGCACACTTGTATCTGGACCCCAAAGGTGATGATGAGGATGTCCTCTTTAGAGAAGAAGTAGGGGTTGGGGTTGAAGACTATTTGCATGAGTGTGAAAAAAATGAAATTAACTTGGTACCTCTGTATGTAGATGGATACGAGGATATGATGGAAATAGAGCATGATGAGATGATTTCTGATGATGCCTTTGTATTTTCTAAAGAATTTAAATCATTTTTATATCAATATAAAGGAATAAAATTGAGGGAAGCCTCTGAGAATGTGGAAACTGGGGTTCTTGAAAAGATTTTAGAGGAAGAAGTTCATAAGGAACTATAAAAGATCACTCCACAAAGAGGAAGATAGTTGCTTAAGCATGTTGGTGTTATCTTTTACCAAGGATGGGATATGCAAATTGCATTGATGTTTGATTATTTTGCAAGAAAGGAAGGTCATGGGTTTGGAATTAAGCCTAAAAATTTAAAGGATATTGTCACTGTATCTGGTTATGGTCATGATCAGAAGGCTTTATTTCAATGGGATTTATACCCAAGAGATTAGAGGCCACTACTTGTAGATCTTGATGAAGCATTCAGACACTTACTTGTTCAACAAGTTGATAGAACTCATCCACGGGAGACAACATGATTAAATGTGGATGTTGCTAGGATAAACAAAGCTCAAGTGGATGCTTTAGTCAAAGAACTAAATAGTTACAAGAATTATTTGAAGAGAAGTGAGGAAGAAAAAGAAGCATGGAAAGAGATATCCATGATGATACAAGAAGGAAGTTCCACTAGATATGGTTTAAAAACTGATGATTATGATGCAGAATGTAGGGTGCTAGCAAGAATGGGAGATGCAAATTATTGGAGGTTTAAAGAGGAGAAACTAGAGAAGATAATAAAGGAGAAGGGTAGTGATTTGGATGATTTATCTATAAACATTGTTCATAAAAGGTGTGAAAGATTGATGAAGATGGTTGATATGTATTGGGATGCTTATTCTAACACTTTCAATGTAGAAGAGGAACATAGAATATTAAAGGATAGAATGAGACTCAAAATGAACACAATTGATCCAGAGAATACAGAGCAGCTTCGGTTGGGAAATTTTTTATCAAGTGCACATGAGGAATGGGGTATGAAATTAAACATAGATATAAAGCAACTTTAGTGCGATGTCATGGATGCATTGCCCACTTTGTTGGAGGACAGTTTGATGATACCATTGGAAAAATGGAAGAGTGTGCTTGTGGAAGGTGTAATAGTTAGATTGTGAGAGTTCCAAACCACCGACGATTTGTTGGTACTCTCAAATTTGGCACAAATTTGGAGTGACCATTTTGAAATTTTTTATAAGGAAAGGTGAGTACCCCTAAAAATATTTGTAAGAGGCCAAGCTGGGAGTGCATGTAAAAGGAACCCTGATGATTTTCATGATATACTACTTGGGAAGAGGGTTTAGTACCTTTCATTTGACATATGTAGTGGGTTCCTGCCCCTGTCTTCTGCTCTGCTTGGGGGTTTTAGTCTGTGTTCTACCTCTCTTCCAGAATCTTCAGAGAAGGTCCCAATGATGTTGAATATACTTCTGCAAGATAAACTTCTAGATTTTTGTCTAAACTGTGGATATTTTTGGTATTAATGTACTATAGCAAGACCATTTCAATAAAATATAGTGCAGTTCCTAGTCTGTATTGTTTTGTCTCTTTATATTGTGTTTATGCTCTTGTATGTTTTGTTTGTAAGGCATCTAAAACATACCGATTATAAGGTAACTTGTCTAATTACTTGTGATTTTCTTTCAAGGAAAGAACTAAGTTTCTCAAGTACGTTCAGAGAGAAAAACACTGTTGTAAGGATTTGATGCAATAATACAAAAGTGATAAGATAGTTTGTAAGGCACTCTATCTGGATTGCATATAGTCTATAAGAAATTCTATACTATGTTATTTGATTTGTGACCTGTGGATTACATTTTTTGACTCTTTTCCCAAGGATAGGCACTGGTTAGGGTTTACTATTCAGTCTTTATTCAATCATCAAGAAAAAAACAAACACTCAAATACACCACTGTTACTAAGTGCATACATGTTGTAAAAGGATTATATTGAAGTAATATAGTTCATATTGCTGATTCCTTCAAGAGAGAATCAAAAGGTTAGCCTTCCTTGAGTTCAAACTCATAAAAAGAAGAAGGATGAACATCCTTATGCCACTGTTATTTGTTATTACAGTCATAGTTTCCCTTTTCAAGCTGTGTTTTAGATTGTTTTCAGTTATTTGAAGAGTGGTATTTTATTGATGTGATCAGAAACATAATAACATAACAGTGAAGACCCTATCCACCATTTGAAGTTTACTTGAAACATAGTAAATTATCTAGGCAATACCCGCCTGAGTCTTGTGGAGCTCAAAGAAGAAGGAGGATATTATCAAATCCTCGTCAATTAGCCTTCCTCATGCAATAAAAGGAGTTTGCATTCAATTATATAAGTATACTGTCATTTTAAGGTTATGCTGCAAGAAAAAGAGCTAACAAATTGGCGACTCTATTGGGGAATGATAACACAAAAATTTAATACTTTGCAGATACATCCCAAAATCTGGTTGAAAAAGAGAGTCACAAATACGAGTCTCCATTTTTCCCATCCGAGTTGCATAAAAAATTGGCAACTCTACTAGGGAATGTCAAAGAAATTTTATACCCTAGAGTCTTTGGTGTAGTACTTTTGAACTCTTTTAAACTAGTTTCAGTTGAGTTGAGGCCATTGAAGTCAAAGAGTCATATTCTACAAAAAGACACATTCCTCAAATTTTGTAAAGTGAGTCAAGTTTGTTTGGTCTATCATTGCAAAGTGTCTGAAAGTCCAAGTTATTGAAGAAATATTTATACAATCTCACATGTGGTGAGTGGCGACTCTGAGTTCTCTGATTTGCACCAGTGTGCAAGTTTGAAGAAAGACTACAAAAAAGAAAGGTGGACTTGCAGTGAGAAGGACAATAGATTTTTGGACTCTTATGATTAGAGGAATCATTAAAAAGCTCTATGTCGAAAATGTATAAGTTGCTGATTTGAATAAGGTCAGAGTTGGTAAAGAGATCTCAGCTATTCAAATATTTTCCTCTACAAAGATGTGGCAGCTCTACAAAGTCTTGAAGGTGATTTTGAGGAAACTTCAAATCAAAAAAATTTTGGCAACTTCATTATACTTCAGGTACTTTTATTTTCATTGGAAAAAGTCTTTTGTTCCATGAAAATCAGTTATGCATATGTTTCCCTATTAAGTGGTCAACATTAAGTAAGAGGGAAGAGAAATAGGGAGTTTATAGTTATTCTTCCTATCAAAATGTCACACCTATGTTGGGTTAGGTTGTGTAATGCTATAAGCTTTGAAGGTATCCCTGGATACACAAATCCTATTCCATCAGTAGTAAGGGATTGTTTGCCTAAATTTACTGGTCTAGCTGAGCAATCAACTAAGGAGTATATAAGAAAATTTGTTGATTTGATAGATGATCATGACATCACACATGAGGATGTACTAATGAACCCATTTGCAATATCCCTAGTAGATGATGCTAGGGACTGGTTTAAGGAATTGCCTCATGGTTTAATAAGATCTATGGCTGCATTTGAAGATTGTTTTGTTGAGCAATATGGTGAAAGGGAGGATAGTGATAATCATGATATGTCTGAATCTGAAAACCCTTTATCAAAACTTGAGCTTGTTCTTGTTGAAACAGAGGTGATAGAACAAAAGTTTCAAGAAAGTGTTGTTAAAACATTACAAGAAAATATGAGCAGAAATGAGGGTGAGTCTAAATGTGATTTCTACATGACGTTTACTGATAAGATAAAAGATTATGATATCCCTTTCTGTCCTCAGGAGTTTGTTTGGGAAGATTTGTTTGTTGAAATTTGTTTTCATGATTCTATAAATTTTCCAAGCTCTCAGAGGGTGGACATTATTTGGAATACTATGCAATGGATAGAGCATGTGGAAAATCTTTCTTTAAATGACATATCTGAAGTTGAATCTAGTGATATTGAATCTGAAAATGTTAAAGATGCTGAATATAAATCTAGTTATGTTGATGAGGCTGAATCTAGTGATATCTGATCTAGTTATTATGGTTATAATGATGAGTCCATTTATGCTGAAGGTTTTGCTGGTTCTGATACTAATAATGGACTTTGTGAGTAGTAAGATAGTGAATTTTTTTTGTGTGGACAGAAAGATGATAACTATGATGCGGATGTAAGTGATTATAGTGATTTCTTTGCACAAGATGATATGGTCTGAGAAATCTCACTACATGGTTCCAATGAGGAAGAAATTTGTAGCATCAAGCAAGAAAACAGTGAGGGTAAACAAGATTGTCAATCCTTGCTCAACAGTGATAAAATCTCAGATTTTTTAAATACTAATATCCAGAGGTATGTATCTAAAAATGATTCTCAAACTGCATACCCTATGGATATAAGTTTTGATATTAATGACATTGCCGAGGGTGTGAAAAATGACTATGAAGATGCTGATTGTGTGAGTGTCTCAGAGATAAGTATAAATGATGACAGTTTTTCACTTCATAGTGAAGAAATTTTAAAATTATTGTCTTGTGAATACCTCATATTTTTAGGGAAAGATAGAATTGAATCTCAGCACTTCACACATATTGAGTTTGATAAGGAATATGTATCAGATACTCAAAATTTTGATACTTATATTTCTGATTTTCCCTATACTCCTATGTCACTAGAGCACAATCAAGTTGAGTATGCCATGTCAGATGATGAAAGCCTCAACATTGTTTCAGATTTAAAAATTGAAGAGACTCCAGATATCATTTTGAGCACTAATTGGGACAGTTGTTTAGATTTGAAATCTTTTTCAAATTCTAAATTTTCCAATGAACTAATATTAAGGGATAGTCCTTCAGTTGCTCAATATTCACATATTTATAATCAATGTGTTAATGTTTTCCCACCCACCCACCAACAATTTTTAGATTTGAATGATGCTAATAATTTACAGGAAGATATTTATGAACATTCTGATATGAATATGGAAGTTAATGATAAGATGCAGGATGGTAATCCTTTTAAGAAAAAGAGTATGAGTTATAATATGGGATTACCATTGTTTGATCATGACGATGTTGAATCTTGTTCTTTTGATGTTCTTGATTTATCTCTTCCTGAAGAAAGTCAAAACCATTTGCATAAGATCCATGATGTCTATGATGAGATTAAATTTGATAGTGAACCGATTGTTGTTCCTTATACTTTGAAGAATGAGCCAGATCATATCCTAAGCGGTGAATGTTTTCAGTATTTGCATAAAGTTCAGCATGCTGATTTTTTCTTTAATATGAAAACTACTGATGTGGATGGATTTAATAGTGCTAACCCAAGCAATATGGCAGATTTTGAGTGTTTTATTTTTCAGCCAGAAGGTGATTATCATAAATGTGGCATCGAACCAAGTATTTTTGATTATTGCATTGAATCTCATTTTTTGCTAACTAATGAATGCATCATGCATATGCCACATCCTTCTCAGAATTGGTATTATTTCCATTTTAGTTCTCAAATGGATAATGATGACATTTTTTTTCTTGAGCTAATGGATCATGGAAATAAGATTGATCAGATGCATGGAGATGGTAATTTCAGCTTATCTCTGATTTGTGAAGATGAAAACCAGGTGTATGATAGAGGTAAGAGTTAATCTCAGTTTTGGGGCTTCAGGCCTCTTGTAGATAATGAACATATTGTATAGTTTCTTTCCCTTTCAGTTGTGTGTTTTCTTTCAATAAGAGGTTTTCCCATTTTTTGAGAAGAGAGAAGAGTTTTGAAATATGTCAGTGAAAAGAGGAAAGTGAAAAGAGATAAAATCTGATTTGATATTTCGAGGTGGTCTGCTTCTACCATGAGATTCTGAAGGTTCTTTGCATGCCCACATGGGGAATACATCCAAATTTAGAGTCACTATTGGTACTCTCAAATTTGGCACAAATTTGGAGTGACCATTGTGAAATTTTTTATAAGGCAAGGCGAGTACCCCTGAAAAACTTTGTAAGAGGCCAAGCTGGGAGTGCATGTAAAAGGCACCCTGATGATTTTCATGATATACTACTTGGGAAGAGGGTTCAATAACTTTCATTTAACATATGCAGTGGGTTCTTGGCCCTTTCTTATTCTCTGCTTTGGGGTTTCAGACTGTGTTCTACCTCTCTTCCAGAATTTTTAGAGCAGGTCCCAATGATGTTGAATATACTTCTGCAAGATAAAATTCTAGATTTATGTCTAAACTGTGGAGATTTTTGTTATTAATGTACTAAAGCAAGACCATTTCAATAAAATATAGTGCATTTCCTAGTTTGTATTGTTCTGTCTCTTTATATTGTGTTTATGCTCTTGTATATTTTGTTTGTAAGGCATCTAAAACATATCGGTTATAAGGTAACTTGTCTAATTACTTTTGAGTTTCTTTCAAGGAAAGAACTAAGCTTCTCAAGTAATTTTAGAGAGAAAAACATTGTTGTAAGGATTTGATTTAATAATACAAAAGTGATAAGATAGTTTGTAAGGCACTCTATCTAGATTGCATATAGTCTGTAAGGCATTCTATAGTATGTTATTTGATTTGTGATCCATGGATTACATTTTCTGACTCTTTTCCCAAGGATAGGCACTGGTTAGGGTTTATTGTTCAGTCTTTATTCAATCATCAAGAAAAAAACAAACACTCAAATACACCATTGTTACTTAGTGCATACATGTTGTAAAAGGATTGTATTGAAGTAATATAGTTCATATTGTTGATTCCTTCAAGAGAGAATCAAAAGGTTAGCCTTCCTTGAGTTAAAACTCAGAAAAAGAAGAAGGATGAAAATCCTTATGCCACTATTATTTTTTATTACAGTCATATTTTCCCTTGTCAAGCTCTGTTTCAGATTGTTTTTATTTATTTGAAGAGTGGTATTTTATTGATGTGATAAAAAACATAATAACATAATAGTGAAGACCCTATCCACCATTTGAAGTTTACTTGAAACATATTAAATTATCTAGGCAATACCCGCCCGAGTCCTCTGGAGCTCAAAGAAGAAGGAGGATATTATCCAATCCTCATCAATTAGCCTTCCTCTTGCAATAAAAGGAGTTTGCATTCAAGTATATAAGTATACTGTCATTTTAAGGTTATGCTGCAAGAAAAAGAACTAACACAATCTTTTCACTCATGTGTTAGAAACACTGAGAGGGGGGGGGGTGAATCGGTGTTTGTCTATTTACCTTTATTTAATAAATTTGAAATTTGAAATCAAATAGATAACAATTGAAGCATAACACAATAACACATAACACAAGATATGATTATGGGGAAACCTTGATCAGAGGAAAACCTCGACGGGAATTAGTACCCACAAATGATTGTACTAGTCTAATGAACTTGTGAGAGTTCCTTTGCCCTGTTAGTGTTAGAATACTTCAGAGATAACTAAGAGGGGGGGTGAATAAGTTATCTACAAATTTAAATCTTTTCTACTTATTAATCCAGAATGATATGAACTTAATACACAATCAGATAACACATTACACAACACATCAATTTGGTTACAGGGAAACTAGATGGTAAAAACCCCAGTGGGAATTAGTACCCACAAAGAACTATATTGTTTATAGTAATCCCTGTGCATACCTGTTAATAACAACACAAACACTCAATAGGTCATTGCATTAGTCCAAATGGTTAGATAAAGCGTTCAAAACCACTAATATCGGCCTATTGCCTTCTAACTAGAAAGAATGTGGTTAATTGCATATTTAGCCCTTAGAATATGCTACAAATCAGTGACCAATACTATTCTAGCATGAAGGATTTAATCCAAATTTAAGCTAAAAATATGAAAAAGCATGTGATTTAGCTCTAAAAGATGAAACTAAAACAATGAACTAGCATGAGATAATAGAAGAAATATGAGTCTAAGATGAATTTAACAACATAACAATGTAATTGAAATCTAATGTGTAGGCTTCTTTGCTCTCAAAATAGGCTTCTATTTATAGAAGAATGGGAGAGAGAGAGAGGGGGGGGAAAAGATGAATTAATGAGGTGAAGACCTCATTAATGGAGGTGCAAGAAGCATTAATGCCCAAGGCATTAATAAGGCATGGGAGAGACATAGGCTTAAGGTCCTTTCATTAATGGGGAATTAATGAAAGCCTTAAAGAAGCATGTGGGGGTGTAAGAAGATGGCTTGAGGAAGTGGATTTAGAGAGAGTCAAGCTTGAGAAAGTTGACTCTCCTAAGTGGGTTAAGTTGTTAAGTATTCCTTAATGGAATGTGACAATATTAGGAGGTGGGTTAGGGTAGAATTTACGATTAGGAGTAGTTTAGCATGGGTGAATGGGTTGAGAAGGGTTAGAACCCAGGGTAGAAGTGGTTGAGATAGGTTAGGTTGGGGTTTAGGGGAATATTAATAAATGAAATAAACTTATTTAATTCATTTAGAAATATAGGAATTAATTATTAAAACAATGAAATTGTTTTTTAATAATTAGGAGACTATAGCCATTTTAATTAAATTAAATAGGCTAGGGGAATGAGGTAATTTTGCAAGTGGGTAATTGATTAGGGATTTATTTAATTCCTTTATATTTAAATACTATAGCCATGTTTGATTTTGGTGATATCTGATTGGTTGAAATTGATTTAAAATGTATGGCCTATAATATTTAATGTAATTCAGTGATAAAAATCACCTAGGACATTAAATTGATTCGAAGAGTTATGCCAAGCAGTAACAGGGTCATTTGGAGATAATCGAGGGTATGATCACACTTAGGGAAAATAGGGTCCATAGTTAGAACAGACCAAATTCAGGTGGTTAGATTTTCCCCTCTTTGAATTGATGTGCGAGCAGCGCATTGATTCAAAGAAATTTTTTCGATGTTGACTTCAAAAAGATTGAGAATCTCGTTCTTGGTTTTTGAATGAAATGTTGATGAGATCAGTCTTGCACATGATCGAACCAAACAGATAGAATTGATTTTGAACTTGGTTGTTGTCCAAAGATTAATAAAAGATTTCTAAAAATACCAATTCTGAACTTGGTTGTCATTCAAAGATTGATAATACTGATTCTGAACTTGGTTTTTGTTCAAAATGCCAGTACGACGCTACTAGGAGCTTAAAAAAAATCTTTTAAAATGAGGAAACATAAGATATCCAGCTTATGAGAACCAAAGCTTTCTATCCAACAGTTCCGACTTAGTCAAGGAAACTGTTATGCCCCTAGTTTGTTTGATAACAAAGTCATTTTGATGTTGTTTCGAGCAAAAATTTAATTGATGATAGTGTGATCATGCCCCCTCGGGAACGAAATCGAAGGAAAAAAATAAAATCCCTTAGTTGAATGAACGTATTACTTGCAGGAAGCAGTGTGGGATAAGAAAGAGCGGAGTAGAAGGTGTGTTTAAAAATAAACACACAATTATCAAGTTAATGACATGAAAATATGAGTGATAATGGCGATAAAGTGATGTTTAGACCAAGATGTATGATGAAATGTGCAAGATGGACCAATGTGTAGAAGAAATGAAGCAAATTCGCAAGTTTTGAAACTGTCACAAAAATGGCACTGTACTACTGAAAACATGGTAAGCACCTTTGATTTGGTTCCCGATTGAGTGAAAAGAGTACAAAAATGGATGTAGAGCTGTTTGGGAAGAGTTCTGGAAACCCTAAATGTCTCAAAAGACCCATATAAGCCTCCAAAATCACCATTTCATTATTCATTTTGACATTCCTTCATAGCAAATTAGAGAGCTCTGCAGAGAAAATGGTGGTCCACGTGAGGAAACATTGATTCAAGCTTAGCCGATGACACCAGCGTCCAGCTGACTACCCACCGCCGGTAAGGACCCAATAAACTACCTTGTGAAATTTGAATTTTTGAATTTTATGAATTTTTGTGCATTTTATAGCCCGTAGAAGGTAGGATCCCATCCGGGATTCTGGATCGCATCCTGTGAAACGCGCATCACATTTGATTTTTCTCAGATTCTGCGTCGCATCCGGGTTTTCCTGGATCGCATCCAGTTCTTTAGATTTAGTCATGTTTTTAGCTAGATTCCATCAGTGAATCACATCTTGTATGTCGGGGATCGTACCCCACATTTAGGATCGCATCCTATTTTTCTAGGATTGCATCCTGTATACGCAATCGCATCCTATATTTCCAGTATCGCATTTGGTAGAAGACTTAGGTTTTGAAATTACTTTGATCTGTTTGTGTCCTGCGAACTTGTAATGACTTAGCAGAGTAGGAATGTGCCCTTTGTGATAGATAGAATGTTGATGCTATACTGTTTTGTCAAAAATTAGGCTCAGTTTGAGGTTGTCGCCTTCCGCGACACTTATCCTGTGAGAGTTCTTACATTGTGTGGCTGACTGTCAGACGATGAGCAGACTATCGTGATCTGATGTGGATTGCGATTACTGATAGGTTTACCTGAGATCGGGGTAAACTGAGGGTTGTTGACTTCTCTGGCCGAGAGATGACATTCGGAGCACAGCACCTTCCACCTACCGACTAGTGAGATCACAGTGACACCAGAGGACGTTTGGAGGATCTTGTACATGCCCATGGTGGGTCATGAGGTATCTTTTGAGTCTAGAGCTGGCGTGGCGATCGGGACGGCTCAGAGATTCTTCTAGGATGATAGCATAGATCGTAGATACTTGTCCTAGTACTATATGGTCGATCACTATGACCAATTAGCTGATACTTAGCTGGATTGGTAGGTAGCATCCTTATGCTAGATAGAGGGCAGCATGGTTTCTTGGTGGGTTGGGTCAGCATGGTAGAGCAGATGATTGTCCACCGCCGACGATTTGCCTGGGGAGCTACATTTTATCTCACATGTATCGTGAGCTCCACGAGATAGTATATCACCATACCCGCAGCATGACTATGGGCATATTGATCCTTCAGATATGGGCCTGGGAGCACATCCTTGCGACACAGCCAATTGTTGATAGGCAGAGGGCACCAGAGCAGCCCTATGTGTATATGTATGCAGGACTTTTACAGTAGCCCCACCTAGGCAAGGTTGAGTATTGGCATCGTTTATTCGATGATATGACAAAGGTTTTATGGCGACCATACTTATATTGTGAGGTATGGACATCTGATGCTCGATAGGTTCCTTTTTTGTGTCAGAGCAGATATCTGATAGGCCGGACTAGGTACATCATTGGGCACTTTTTGATCACCAGAGTTCTGAGGTAGTATGGCCAATGTCAGGGCCGCATAGAGGATGTGGCAGTATATGCATGGATCAGAGATGAGGTAGCTGAGTGGGGTGCACAACTTACTTATGATACTTCCACACAGGATATCTGCGATATGGTAGCGATAGACTGGGACCTTCGCCCAGATGTTGAGGATGCGGGAGTATCAGATGGGTACACTGTAGAGATGCTACAACATCCATTTCCATGATTCACAATGCCGGAGGAGATGATTCCTTGTATAGAGGAGCCGCTGGATTACGATCTTGAGGATCGACCTATCAGGGGGAGAGGCAACAGAGATAAAGCACCAGGCAGACATGGGGGCCGTGATGGTGGTAGAGGTGGTGGCATACATCCCCCTCCAGATGACAGGCATGATGGTGATGATAGGGGTGGTGGCACAGAGGCTGTTGATACAGGTGGTCCGAGTGGCAGTGGGCAGAGATGGCCGAGATATAGATTTGTGGCCCCATAGAGAGATCTGGGCCCTTTACTTACTCCTGAGCAGTAGAGACAGCGGAGACAGAGAGTGCAGGAGCAGGATCCTGGTAGAGACAAGGACCCTCTATCGAGGTGCAAGCAGGAGAGAGAGAAACTTAGGGCTCAGATCATAGCCTTGGAGGCTAGGGTGACTACTGCAAAGGCACTTTTAGCAGACAGGGATAGACAGCTCGAGCGGCTAAGAGCTAAGAGGGATACATAGGGGGATATGCTTAGAGATGAGAGAGACGCCCATGCCCGAACAGCAGTCCATCAGGGATAGACGGTGACATATTATTACGCTTTGTACCACGCAGCAGTTCCTTAGGGTCAGAGAGCACCCACATTTTCCCATATAGCTCAGCAATCAGAGGGGGCCATGCCACCTCCAGTAGCTCCATTCATACCACCTCCTCCTCCTCCTCCTGATCAGGGAGAGGGGGCAGGCCAGAGTTGATACATTGCATCATTTTGTTTCTGTTTGAGATTATTCATGTATATCTAGATCCTGCTGAGATCCCCCTTTTTGTACATTACATTGATTCGTATATATACCTGATTCGGGATTTTTTGGCATACTGATTCTCTTTATCTGCATTGATACCCTATATACTATCTGATATACTATAGGCTATGATACTCTTTATGCTCACTGATACTCTTTATGCTCTGATTTGTTTCATGTTTGTAGTGTCTAGATTTTTATGTAGCCATTTTTCTTTTCATAGATGTGGTAAATGTATCTGTTGCACATGTGATGATATCTTGATCTCGTGATGAGTTAGTTCATAGATGATAACATCATTTTATAATGTGAATGTGATGAGTATATGACTGACATAAACAAATGATATCTTAGGTGAAAATGCAAATGTATGTTTTCTTTGATTTTCTAATGATGTAAATATATGTATGGATGCACTTAGTATGCAGAAGTAAAAATGCAATACATGAATGTTTTATTTTTGTATTTTCCAGTTTCGTTTCTCCACATGAATGCAAAATGTATGTTATGGATGATATTAGTAATATAAATGATGTAATTAACTTGATATTTGTAGAAGAAGATAGAAACCATGTTTTGAGATTTAAATTTCCTTTCCTTTTTTTTGTTTAATACTATTGAAAAATGCATTAGGAAAGCTTTTAAATGTAGCTATATGAAGACTCTTAGGACTTGTCACTGATTTAGTGAAGTGTTGTAACATTTTTATCATCATTGGGAATTTTCGGAATGGAGATCATTAAATAGTACAACTATCACTAATACCCACTGATATTATGATAATATGAATACTATATTTTATTGAAATGTCAGAAATAGACTTAGGCATCAAGGCATAGAAGCCAGGATAACAAAAATAGTCACCTTCCTTTTAATATACCAGTTTTTGAGTAAGGCAAGATATTGAACCCGCAATGACTTTGAAAATTCATATCCTTTGGTACATTATGATTCGTATACCTTAGTGAGAATTTGGATCAGAAAATAAACAAGGAAATTGTGTCAAACTCATCGTAGTTTACACATAACAAAGATCGAGATATATGCGGCTATCTACCCAGAGTAGCAGCTCTTACCATAAACATCCAAGTTAGGTGAAATTTATAGGATCACTTGAAACAATCACCATACGCAGAAATTTGAGAAAACATTATGCCCCCAATCCTTGCGACTCTTTGTCTTTGCGCAGACGTCATTGAGCAACTAAGAAGACATAATAAATTATCAATTGTGAATCAATCAAATAAAATTTATAATTACTTAGATGTCCCTAGTTGAAAACATCATTGGGACATGAAAGAATCATAATCAAACCATTACCAAACTGTGTGTTTAAGTAGTACTTGCTCATGCTTCTATCAAACATAGTAAAGATTTCATCAATCATAAAATTATAATATAAGCAATATTGTGTTCCATGTCTATGCATTGATAGGATAATCCGTATATGTTTGTGATCCAAGATGGCCTTGTAGGAATTTTGTTAATGTAAAAGGTCATGTCCTATGTTTGTGAAAAGACATACCTTTGTTTTGGAAAGTGACATTGTTTTGCAAGGAGTGAGTAACATTGTGTCTGTGAGAAAAACCATCCTAAAGAAACCTAGCAACCGACTATGCCAACAAAGATGCCCCCAGTACAAAATGACTTATTCCTAAGATGTAAAGATAGACAAATCCCAAGCAAGGATAAGATAGTCATGTAGGAAAATGAAGTCAGCGTATGAGCATAGGAAAAATTATGAAAGCCTAGTATCAGTAGTGCATTAATAGATGGATCGTAGAACACAAGTGACACCTAATTGCTAGGTTTTCACCACTTGGAAAGATCCTTTTCTTTATTTTTGCTACCAAGATGCCTGTTTTACCAGGTGCTCATCAAGGCACTTTTCTCTTTTTCCATTTTTTTGCTATTTTTGATTTTTTGAATGTTTTTGTGGTATCAAGGTGCCTATTTACCAGGTTTTCACCAAGGATACCCTTTTTTGTAGGACCTTTTCCACTATTTTTAAATTTCTTCAAGATCAATTTTCTGAATGTTTTTGGTATTTTTCAAGAACTATTTGTTGTACAAGCTCTGCTAGCCGAACATTAAGCATAGAAGCACTTCAAATGTAGAGTATTGATAGGATCTGAAAGAATGTCTCCCTCAGGTGTAGCTAATTGATAATTAGCTCCTATCCCAAAGGTAGCAGTGATGACATAGGGTCCTAGCCAATTAGGTTCAAATTTTCCTTTCTGCTCCCTGTTAGGTTGATTCTTAGGATTTTCTTTGAGGACAAGGTCTCCTACCTCAAATTTTCATGGCTTGACCTTTTTGTTGTAGCCTTTGGACATTATTTCTTGGTACACCTTGAGGTGATCAAATGCCTATTGCCTACACTCATCTAGGAGGTCCAGAGAATTTATCTGATCTATGCGGTACTACTCATCAGTAACCAGTCCTTGTAAGGATATTAGCAAAGAGGGTATTTTAACCTCAATAGGTAACACTGCTTTAGTGCCATAGACAAGAGAAAATGGCATGGCTCCTGTTGGTGTCCTGATGCTGGTTTTGTAGGCCCATAGTGCCGGATTTAGTTGTAAGTGCCAGTCTCTGCCAGATTTACTCACATTTCTGTGTAGGATTTTGAGAATATTTTTGTTAGATGCCTCAACCTGTCCATTACCTTGGGGATAATAGATTGAGGAGCAATGTTGAGTAATGTGGAATTGTTCACAAAGATCATCCATGTCTTGATTTCTGAATTGCACCCCATTATCAGTCATAATTGATGAGGGTACCCCATACCTACAAATGATGTAGTTTAGAATAAACATAGCCACTTGTTTGCCTATGGCTTTGATGAGTGGCACAACTTCGACCCACTTTGTGAAATACTCAATGGCTGTGAAAATAAAATTATGTCCATTCGAAGAGTTGGGAAATATTTGTCCAACCAAATCAAAGGCCCATTGCTGAAATGGCCAATGTGTTATGAAGAGAATAAGTTCTCTAGCAGGAGCATGAATAAGATTCCCATGTGTCTGACACTTAAGACATGTCTTTGAAAATTGAATGGCATCCTTCTCCATGGTAGGCCAATAATAGCCTATTCTGAGCAGTTTTTTAGCTAATGAAAAGCCATTTGAGTGTGACCCACAGATACCTTCGTGGAGATCTTTTAAAGTGAGATCAGACTCTTCTAGTTCTAAACATCGAAGAAGTGTTTCATCAAGACCGTGTCGATACAGATTTTTAGTTATGAGTACGTAACGCGATGCTGTCCTAATTAGGGATCGTTTCTCATTCTGGGATAGATTGGTGAGAAGAGTTTGGGATGAAAGGTACGCAATGATATTGGTATATCGAGATTGAGTTGGTGTATTTAAGGCACAGATTACCTAGTATTCAGGATTAGCATAGGCAGGATGGGATATTTCCTCCACCAAGAAGTCATAGAGGAATTAATGTTCCTCTAGTTGTAACATGGATGCTAAGGTAGCCATAGCATTTGCAGCCTTATTTTTTGATCTCGGTATCTGTCGAAAGGTGACAAAGACAAAGTATTTCTTTAGATCATCCACTAGTTGTTTGTAGGTCATCAAATTTTCATCTTTTGTCTGATACTCCCCATTGACCTGATTGATAACTAGTTGGGAGTCACCATACACGTGTAACTCAATGACCTTCCATTCCATAGCAAGCTTGAGGCCATTCACCAGTGCTTCATACTCTGAGATATTGTTGGTGCATGGAAACATCAATTTATAAGATTTGGGGATCTTATATCCTTGTGGAGTTATGAAGAGAACCCCTGCTCCAGACCCTTGTTGAGTGAATGATCCATCAAAGTACATCTTCCATGGATGTTTAGTGAGATACATGATTGTCTCATCAAGGAATTCAATTATTAGAGGTTCATTATCTTGGAGTGGTGAATCTGCCAATTGGTCTGCAAGTACCTGTCCTTTGATAGCCCTTTGTTCTACATACTCAATGTCAAACTCACTCAGAATCAGGACCCATTTGGCCAAACGTCTTGTTAGTACTGTCCTGCTCAAAATATATTTCAGAGGGTCAATCTTAGCAATGAGCTTCACTGTGTGAGAGAGCATGTAATGTCTTAATTTTTGTGATGCAAAGACAAGTGCTAAACATTCTTTCTCAATAATGCTATAATTGAGCTCATAAGCAACCAATGTTCTACTAATGTAGTAGATTTCTCTTTCTTTCTTTGTATCATCCTCTTGCGCCAGTAGTACTCCTAGGGATGTAGCTGTAGCTGAAATGTATAGGAGCAATGGTTTTTCATGAATAGGTGCCATAAGAATGGGTGGAGCAGCCAGGTACCCCTTCAATTCTCTGAAATTTGTTTCACACTGTTCATCCCAGTTGAATGGAACCCCTTTATGTAGCAATTTAGTGAAGGGTTGCGCTTTATCTACTAGTTGGGACATGAATCTCCGAATAGACTGGAGTCTCCCCTATAGTGTCCTCATTTGATTGATATTACATGGAGGAGCCATATCTAGAATAGCTTTGACTTTAGTAGGATCAACCTCAATTCCCTTTGCGGATATAATGAACCCTAGGAGCTTTCCTGATTGGACCCCAAAAGCACATTTCTTTGGGTTGAGCCTGAGTTGGAATTGCTCCATTCGGTCCAATATTTTTTGGAGGTCAGCAATGTGAGTACCCCATTCTTTGGACTTGGCCAATGTGTCATTGACATAATCCTCCATGTTTTTATGCATCATATCATGGAATATGGTTTTCATAGCTCTTTGATATGTGGCACCTGCATTCTTTAACCCAAATGGCATGATGTTCCAGCAAAATGTGCCCCATGCGCATGTGAATGCAGTTTTCTCTTGATCCTCAGGGGCGATCTTGATTTGGTTATAGCCGAAGAACCCATCCATTAATGAATACATTTGAAAGCTAGCTGTAAGGTCAATGATCATGTCGATGTTTGGTAGAGGGAAGTCATCCTTTGGACATGCCTTGTTTAGGTCTCTGAAGTCTGTGCAGATCCTGATAGATTTATCAGATTTAGAAACAGGGACCACATTGGATATCCATCCTACATAGGCAATGACCCTAATAAATCCTTCTTTTAACAACTTCTCCAGCTTGGGTTTGACCAATAATGCAACATGTGGGTGGATTTTTCTAAGTTTTTGCTTGACAGGCTTGATTCTAGGAGCTATAGATAAATGGTGCATCATGAGATTAAGATCAAGCCCTAGCATATCAGAGTAAGACCATGCAAAGTTGATCCTTTTCTCCTTCAGGAATGCTATGAATTGTACCTTCTCCTCTTCTGATAAAGATTGTGCTAGGTGAATTATCTGAGGACTTTCAACCGTGCCTAAGTTTACAGGCTATGTGGGTTCAATCAATACTGAAGATCTTTCCTGAAAGTGTTCAGGGAGGATATCAAGTGTCTCATCCTTTGGCACCTTGGAGAGGTTTTCACCATTGGATACATCTATTTTCTTTACTTTTTTGGAATCTGATACCACCACATAGTGGTTTTCACCATCAGTCCACTTTTTCATTTTATTTTTTTGTTTGTGACTAAGAAACTTGATATCCTCCAGTGACATGTTCTTGCTCCTTGGTGTGGTGGAAGAAGGGTAAGGTTCACAAGCATTAAGATAGAAAGATAAGGTGTGGTCATTGGAAAAGTTGAGGATAGGAGTAGGATCTGCTTCAGTCCAATCAACTAAGTCTAGATGTATCAATGTCAGTGAGTTGGATCCAGGAAAGGACAGCATCATGTTAGTACTAAGACTATTAACCGACATGACATGATCTGTTAAGTTAAGTTCTTCGATGTTTAGATCAATAAGAGTTAGATCGTCATTAAAAGGGTCATTGTTAGTTATAAATGGATCGAACTCTAGTGACTCATTAGTATAAATCTCATCATTATCTCTCTGTAGAAGAAGGCTTCTTTCTTGTAGCCTATGAAATTCCTCTAGAGTTATGTATTCGCCAGTATCTCCATCAATAATTAGAGGAAGGAACTCTTCTTCTGCTTCAGGAGGATCAACATCATTAAAAGGAGTGTCAGGTTGTCGACTAGGAGCTGAGGGTGCTACAAACATGTGAATGGTATCTATTCCAATCTCTTCAGAGGTAATAGATAGTCGATCCCATTCATATTCATGAGAGTCCATGACATCATCATCGAATCTGTTCAAGTATTCAGCAATGTTTATTTGATGAACTCGATTATCCGCCTGGAGATCAAAGTGAGGTAGATCAAGGACATGTGAAATGGTGACCAACTACCCCCAGTTAGGATGTAAATTTTGTGGCTGGGGTACCTCTTGAGTGATTGTTGCTATTGTGTCCCCCACCTCCAGAATAGGTGGCTGTGCCAGCAAAGGAGTGTCAAGATCTTGTGGTACCTCAAAGCTAGGTACGTAGAATTCTCCTTGATATTTTGGATTCTCTATAGAAACATGTAGCAATCTCTCATAGGACCATTGTTCAAACTCATCTATTTTATCACTCCCTATTTCTAAAAGTGGACTTTTTTTCGAAGTAGTTTGATTATTTTTAGCATTAAACCCTAGTCCTATTTTATCTTTGTTGAGACAGAACTCCATGGGTATAGGTTCAACAATCCCTCATCCTATTTCATTGAGAGGTCCTTTTCCTTTGTACCCCATCTGTGTAAGGAACTCATACCCCTTTCCATATTGTTCAAGAGATATTTCCACTTGTTTGACCTCAGATTCCCCTGGTTCACCTTTGTAGAGCTAATCCAAGACTACCTGGTCTTCCATTTTAGATGTAGATGCTCTGATCATGCCAGTTGCCTGATGTATTTTTGGCTCTTTAGATGCTATAGGTGTGAATGTGGATGAAGGTTTTCTGTAAGATCTTGGAGATACTGGAAGCTCTATTAGTGAGGGATTTGGATCCAGCTTGTATTCACCCATTCCTGTTTCTTCGAATCTCAAGGTTTTGTTAAAAAATTTCATGACCATGTCTTTGGTGGTTTCAGGAGTAAATATATCCAAAGCCTCTTTGTTGTGGGGTATCATGCTTCCTACTTTAATGTTGTTGCAAGTGTAATTGGCATCTGCTGGAATCGTCACTTCCACCCCATTGTGTGGGAAATTTATACATTGGTGGTAAGTAGATGGTATAGCTTGCATGTCATGAATCCAGGGTCTCCCTAGTAGAATATTGTATGCCAATGGTAAATCAAGAACCTGACATAGGACATTTCTCTCAATTGGTCTGACCCTAATAGGTAGAAGAATAAGTCCTCTAGAGGACCTTTCTTCCTCATCATATGCTTTGATGGTTATTCTGTTCCTAGAGTCAATTGCCTATTCAGATAGACCCAATTTCATAATTAGATCCAAAGTACAAATATTTAGTTTTGCCCCTCCATCTATCAATACACGTCTGACACGAGATTTATGGATAAGGACCTCAATATGAAAGGGTTGATTATGTGGATGTGTCAATGACTTGTCATCCTCTTCAGAGAAAGTGAGATAATGTGGTGCTGAGATATGGTTAACCATTTCTTGGAATTTGTCTATATCAATGTCCTTTGGAACATTCACAGCGTGTAAGGCCTGCTCTAGGATTTCCCTATGCACTGTGGATATCTTGAGTAATTCAAAGATGGAAATTTTGGTAGCAATTCGTTGCAATTGGTCTACCAAGTTATATTTTGCACCGGGGATGGTGACCACATGTTTTGCTGCTGGCTTAGGGATAGTTACAATAGGAACCTCTGATGTTGATGTTGGTTTGGGAGGGCCTTTGATCGTAACTTGCGCTTGGCTTTGTGTTACAACATTTGACTGAGAGGATGTACCTTTGATTGTGATCACACTAACAAATTTAGTTTTAATGTTGAGCATGTTGATCACATTATCATGTTTGGAATAGGTGTAGTTTACCTCATTACCTTTCCCTTTAGATGTTTCTCCTTGATTGTAATTAGGAAAGGGTTTATTAAATGCAGTGTGGTCTTCATTAGTGGTATGTCCATCTATCTTGATCTTACCTCCTTCAATGAGTTCTTGGATAACGTGCTTAAGATTGAGACAATTATTTCTCTTGTGTCCCTTGTTTTTGTGGAAGATGCAGTAAGAGTTATCATCCCACCATATGGGTTTGACCATTGGCTCCCACGGTTTTGAATCAAGAATCATAATAACTTTGTTATCCACCAATGTTTTCAAAACTATCTCAAGAGGTTCCCCCAAAGGTGTGAATGTTCTTTGGGGTTTTGAATTCCATGTGCATCCCTTGTCATTTTCATTGTTTGTTTTGGGGATGGGAGGTGTTACTTTAGCCTCTTTTCTTGCTTGCATACCATTGGTCAAATTGAACGCTTCAGGTTTAGAATTAATATGAGAGGCATCAACTACTCCGTCATTAACAACATGTTTGTTTTGTTTCCACCATTTAGGCTTGGAGTTAGAGCTACTGCCTTTGTTCTCATTCTGAAGGGTGATCTCTCCCTTTTTGACCATGACTTCCTCAATACGGAGGGCATTTTTAATCATCCTATCAAAGCTAGGAGAGTCTTGCATTTGTAGAGCATAGCTCAATTCTGGCACAAGATTATTGACGAAGACTTCCATTTTCTCCATTTTAGGAATGACTCTTGAATAGCGTGCAAAAATCTTCCTCCATCTTTGTAGGAAGTGTGTAAAGGATTCTCCAATTTTTTGTTTGGTATTGCAAAGGTCCATCATAGTCATGTCATGTTGGATGTTGTAGGAATAATGTTGTATGAACTATTGCATCAATTCCTCAAATGTTTTAACTTTAGGATTTAATTTGGAAAACCACTCCATGGCATTACCTCCTAGACTTCCTGGAAATAGTCACATGAGGTATGTGGGTTCGTGCATGTACTCAATGCTTAAAGCACAAAATTCTCTTACATGGTCATGTGGATTAGTTTCTCCCGTATATTTGTCATATTTTGGCCTTGCCACATTAGGAGGAAACGAGACCATAGTAATACTCTTTTCGAAAGGAAATGGACAAACGGCATCCAAAGAGTACTTTGTTTTAGGTTTATCCTTCTCTTGTTTAAGATTTGTGAGCTTAGTTTGCATCTGATTGAGTTGTTTGGTAAGGATAGATATGGGGTTTGGTACTTCCTTCTCTTTGAGATTTTCCACATTATAATCCTTGGGTAACTTAACACCCGTGGATGCTAGATGAAGGAAGTAATTTTCTTTATCATCTCTGATTATTCGTTCCAATAGTTTGTGGATCCTTTTACTTTGTTTGAGTTTCTCGTACTCATCTTCAGGGATCTCTTCTTCACTATCTAACCCAAACAGATTATGTTCAAATTGGGGTCTTTCTTCCTCTTCCATGCCTTCAGATTGTGCTTGTTTGCCATCATTATAACCCTCGAAGGCCTTACTCCAATCGTTAGTGTTGCTACCCATCGAAGGTGAATCTAGATCAAATAGGGAATTGTGAGAATTTTCTCCTTGAAAGTGTGATGTTTTAGGAGGCACTTCTATTTCTTCAATGTGTACTTGTTGCGTCTTGTGTTAACCATGAAGTTTGTTTCTCAACTTCGTTAACATTTCCCAATAGTGCTAGTAAGGTTTTAAGACTGTTCAAGTGGTTGTGTCTAGGTAGAAGTAACTATTTGTTGTTGGTGGATGTAAATGATTCCAGCGTCAGAGGGTTAGAATGCCTTGATAGTGAGTTGGAAACCAAGTTGTTGATAGAAAATGAGTAGACCACACGTACTGAACTGATCATGAAAGACTGACTAAGCATGCAAGGTGGACGTTTCAAAAGTGTTTGAAAATAATAGCAGGGAGACCAGAAGAGACAACAGGGACCAGCTAAAGAGAAAAAAGGGTACGTAAAACAACTGAGACTTTCTAAGAAAAACTGATAGAAATGCCCACTGTCCTAAATGCGAGCTCCTAGATATGATCCTCTGACAGAACCAGATGCAATCCTAAATCCTGTATTCGATCCTAAAAACTTGGATGCGACTATGTGTTGACTAAATGCGATCCAATACCATAGATATGATCCTAAATACAGGATACAACTCAAGAAATCCCGGATGTGATTTTATAATGGACTTATCATTTTTAGTCAGTTTTGAAAAAATTGTTTTTGAGGAACGTGAAGTTTGTTTGTTTCCAGATTGCATCACGGGGTGTTTGTAGGCGTGAAAATCACTTGTACTCCAGGGTATGAAATTTATTGATTGTTTTGAGGAGCTTATCTTTTTAGTGCTCTTTCTGACATGTCAAACAGTTTTGCATTGTTAAAGGGATGAATCAAACACACATCTTTTCCTATTCGCTAGGTAGAGGATGAAAATCTTTTCTCATTAACTTAGCTACACACTCAAATGCTAATCAGAATATAGCCATCACCAAGCATGCAATGGCTCCAGTCATGATGTTGTATTAGCCGACTCCAAACGCAAGTGAGGGCATGATATGACAAGTGTCTTGGGGCAATTACTTTTTTCCTTGCACAAAGATTATCACCCTTTCAGGGATGAATCAGAAATTCTTTCAGTTGAATGTGTTGTAGATTATTGGGCAATCCATTCGAAACTATCCCCCATAGAATTGCACAAGGCAAGATTGAGGCATATAGCCCTATGAGTACCTGAATATATATAGTCTCGCAAGCAAGATTCAAGCGGCTCCGCTCTATATATACCCTGATATGTTCAAGGAATGATATCAAAATTCCAAGAACAAAACCATTTCTGTCTTCCGAGGCTTTGGCCTACAAGGAAGCAACTATTTATAGTGAGTTGGAAGGGTCGACGTAAGACTTGTCCTCACTTGGGTCATTCCCGGGAGATTTTTTCCTCAATCGATAGGCCCTCTACTGTTAAAAATATCGGTAACTAGGATTGGCGAGCTTAGGATTTCTAGATTTATGATTCTTCAAAAGAAGAAGAGCATACTCTCCTAGTCCATGCCGTTTTCTCCTTAAACACTTTAAAAAAAAATTCTTTCCCTCAAGCTATGCTAAGCTTGATTTAATTGTTCCTATTTAAAGAAAAATAAGATGCTTTGAAAGGGAAATTTTCCTTGTTCATTTACCACATTGATTTAGTGATTTGTGTTGTTCAATTACTAATTTCCAAAAGTAAATTATACAATTGAGCTTGTTCAATTAACCCACATATTTAATGCTTTGTTTTGTTCATTTACTATCCCCAAATTGAATTAAACAATGTATTTTGTGGTGTTCATTTACCCCCAATTTTTTCACAAATGATAAGACAAGGTCCGATTTTCTGATTCTCCTAAAGAGGAAAAGAGTATAACATCTAGTTATTTTATCAAGTGGAAAAAAATGGTTTTTAAGTTTGGGAAAGCAAATAAATAGAAGTCAAGACAGAAAGGGGTTTGGTATCCTGTAACAACCACGTTAGTATCCTTTTAGTACAACTCCATGAAACCTGCCAAAAAGTACCTGAAAACACTTGTTAGGTTGCAAAACACAGAAAGCACAACTTGTCAAACTTGTTAGGATTAGATAAATCAAATGGACAAGCTTCAAGACTAGATACGATCCTAAATTCTTACCAGATGCGATGCAGTATCTGAGATACGATCCTATTCTCCAGATATGAGCCCTTGCTGATAAAATATGAGCCAAAACCAGATACGATCCAGGAAATCCTGGATGCGATCCAAAAATTACGCGGTGCGACTGCATATCTGGGATGCGATCCTGCAAGATTAAATGTGATTCTGTGACAGAATTCTGAGCCTATAAATTGCCAAAAAACATGTTAAAAATGAAGCTAAATTGAAAATTTGCCCCACGGTGGGCACCAGAGATGTGCGTGTGTATTTGGGTACCTGTTAAGAACAACACAAACACTCAATAGGTCATTGCATTAGTCCAAATGGTTAGATAAAGTGTTCAAAACCACTAATATCGGCCTATTGCCTTCTAACTAGAAAGAGTGTGATTAATTGCATATTTAGCCCTCAGAATATGCTACAAATCAGTGACCAATACTATTCTAGCATGAAGGATTTAATCCAAATTTAAGCTAAAAATATGAAAAAGCATGTGATTTAGCTCTAAAAGATGAAACTAAAACAATGAACTAGCATGAGATAATAGAAGAAATATGAGTCTAAGATGAATTTAACAACATAACAATGTAATTGAAATCTAATGTGTAGGCTTCTTTGCTCTCAAAATAGGCTTCTATTTATAGAAGAATGGGAGAGAGAGAGAGGGGGGGGAAAAGATGAATTAATGAGGTGAAGACCTCATTAATGGAGGTGCAAGAAGCATTAATGCCCAAGGCATTAATAAGGCATGGGAGAGACATAGGCTTAAGGTCCTTTCATTAATGGGGAATTAATGAAAGCCTTAAAGAAGCATGTGGGGGTGTAAGAAGATGGCTTGAGGAAGTGGATTTAGAGAGAGTCAAGCTTGAGAAAGTTGACTCTCCTAAGTGGGTTAAGTTGTTAAGTATTCCTTAATGGAATGTGACAATATTAGGAGGTGGGTTAGGGTAGAATTTACGATTAGGAGTAGTTTAGCATGGGTGAATGGGTTGAGAAGGGTTAGAACCCAGGGTAGAAGTGGTTGAGATAGGTTAGGTTGGGGTTTAGGGGAATATTAATAAATGAAATAAACTTATTTAATTCATTTAGAAATATAGGAATTAGTTATTAAAACAATGAAATTGTTTTTTAATAATTAGGAGACTATAGCCATTTTAATTAAATTAAATAGGCAAGGGGAATGAGGTAATTTGGCAAGTGGGTAATTGATTAGGGATTTATTTAATTCCTTTATATTTAAATACTATAGCCATGTTTGATTTTGGTAATATCTGATTGGTTGAAATTGATTTAAAATGTATGGCCTATAATATTTAATATAATTTAGTGATAAAAATCACCTAGGACATTAAATTGATTTGAAGAATTATGCCAAGCAGTAACAGGGTCGTTTGGACATAATCAAGGGTACGATCACACTTAGGGCAAATAGGGTCCATAGTTAGAACAGACCAAATTCAGGTGGTTACAATCCCTATTAAAAGATTCTTCAACCTTGTTAGGAGTTGTACAATACAATGCAGTAGTATAGTTGACCTGGTTAAGGGTCAGACCCTATTAGGAGTCTTTTACAATAACCCGGTTAGGGGTGGTGGACTCACTATCCAAGAGGTGAAGGATACAACCTTCTGGATAATTGATACACACTGTACCAATGAAATGAACTATTGCTTTGACACTCCTTGTCTGATCAGTTCCTTTTGTGCGTTGATTCTTTAACCTCTTGTAAAGAAATATAACAATCTATTCTATATTCTGAATGCTTCAACATAAACATCTATATTATCAATATATGATAAATATAGCTCTACTGCATCAACACTCTGCTATGCTTGTCAATCTCTGGCTTTCGCGACTCTTCTTATCACAAATGACCTTCTATAAATACATACACCAAATATGAGATCATGGGACCTGTTAGAAAACTCTTCATAACATCCTTTTTGTCTCTACTAAGCACGCAAGCATAATTACAACTGCGCAAGTCAATGCTGAATAGACGCGTCGCTTCACTAAGTTGGCTTCACAAATTTAATCAAAACTTTGTAATCTTCTTGAAATATGTTTGGTGTGTTTAGATTAATATCATCAACTCATAACTCATCATGAATATACACATGCATATCCTGAAGATAGGTGCAACTCGATCAACACATTACATACGTCGGCCTTAAACTGTTAATCCTCCAGAACTGTAACGGTCAATAATAGAATTACATATCTTTACTGAAACTTCATATCTAGGTCTGGGTGTATGAACATAGCATCATAAACATGTCAAAAACATGTATCTATCCATGCTAGTCTTCATGTCATCATATGAATAAGTACATACAGAATTGATGTTGTGTATTATATGTTGTCATCAATGACAAACATACAATCAATCAACTGTTCAGAATCAAATCTCCAACAATCTCCCCCTTTGGCATTGATGGAAAAATATGATATAAAAACAACTTCCATTCATGGTTTCTTCCTTCTAATACAATCTTCTCAATATCCTCATCAAAGATTCATCTACACTGCTACAGTTTCATGTACTGTGTATTCTCTGAATACTCCCCCATTGTCATACTTCCCTACTATGTTTCTTTACTCCCCCATAGTATAAGCTCCTTGTATGTGTTCCTTGTTTGTCTTGTTTTTACTGGTATATACTCCCCCATTGACATCAATGGCAAAGGGTGCCATAAACCATTATGCACAGGTACTACTCTAGAAGTAGAGTAGTCAACCATTCATCAGTCACATAGGACTGATGTACTTGCTGCTTTCTCTAATCAGACTTAGGAGTGGGAATGACTCCCAACTTATCCCTTAGATACTCAAAGGTATCCTTTGCTAAAGGCTTCATGAAAATGTCTCCCAATTGATCTTTTGTGCTTACATAGTCCAATGTCACTTCCTTATCTGCAACTTTTTCTCTTAGAAAATGATACTTGATCTCTATGTGTTTTGCCTTTGCATGCATCATACGGTTCTTAGACATGTTAATAGTACTGGTGTTATCACAATGAATAACAATAGGTTAGTCAACCTGAATACCAAAATCTTTAACCATTTGCTTGATCCAAACAATTGTTGTACAATTCAGTGCTGCTGCAACATATTCTGCCTCTGCTGTTGACTGAGAAATACAATTTTACTTCTTGCTTGTCCAAGATACCAACTTTTATCCAAGAAATACTGCTCCTCCTGAAGTTCTCTTTCTGTCATCAATACAACCTGCCCAATCTACATCAGTATAAACATGAAGTAGTATATTCTCTGATTTAGGATACCATAAACCATAGTCTATAGTTCCTTTAAGATATCTGAATATCCTCTTGATTTCCATTAGGTGATTATGCTTGGGTTCAGCTACAAATCTTCCAACAATGCCAACTGCATTAGATATGTTAGGTCTTGATTGAGTTAGATAAATAATATTTCCAATCATAGATTTGTACAATGTTTTATCAATTGCTGTGGAGTCATCATCTTTTGAAAGTTTACTTCCTGTAATCATAGGAGTGCATACTGGTTTGCAATTCTCAATCTTGAAATTTTTCAATATTTCCTTCACATATTTTGACTGATTAATGAATATTCCTTTATCTGTCTATTTTACATTTAGTCCCAAAAAGTATTTTATAGGACCAATCATGCTCATCTCACATTCATTCTGCATTTCTTTTGCAAATGTTATACTAAGCTTGTCATTACCTCCAAATATAATGTCATCAACAAATATGGCAACTAATAGTAATCCATCAGGTGTTTCTCTTGTGAATAAGTTGCAATCTGCTACTCCTTTCTTGAATCCAATCTTGGTTAGATAACCATCTAGTCTCTCATACCAAGCTCTTGGGGCCTTCTTAAGTCCATAGAGTGCTTTCTAAAGTTTGCATACAATGTCTGGTCTATCTGAAAGGTTAAATCCTTCAGGTTGTTCTATGTACACTTCTTCTTTTAAGTCACCATTCAAAAAGGCTGATTTAACATCCATTTGATAAACTTTAAAGTCCTTTACTGTTGCATATGCCAACAACAATTTTATGGCTTCCATTCTGTGCATAGGGGCAAATGTATTAGTATAATCTATCCCTTCTCTTTAAACATATCCTTTACATACCAATCTTGCTTTGTTTCTTATTACTGTACCTTCTTCATTCATTTTGTCTTTGAAAAATCCACTTTGTTCCAATCACATTTTTATCACTTGGTCTAGGAACCAATTCCCATGTGTCATTCTTGATTATCTGATCTAGTTCTTCTTTCATTGTATTTTTCCAATCTGAATCATTACAAGCATCTTCAACACTTAAAGGTTCAATTTGTGAAAGTAAACATACCTCTAAATCCACTTTTAGATTCTTTGCTTTTGATCTGGTCAAAACACTGCTGCTCTAATCTCCAATGATATCATTCTTAGAGTGGTATCTAGATGTAAACTTAGGAACCTTAGGTGTTGCTTCTTCCTCTGTTGTCTATTGTTCTTCATTGCATGAATTAGGGTCATTGCATGAGACATCAATGCAATCAAACATTTCTTCAATCATAGTATCTTTATTGTTAGGTCTGGGTTCTTCTTCAATCAAGGGTGCATATTCATAGTACCTCTCTTGAATCATAAACTTCTCATCAATATTGACATGCATGCTTTAAATTATCTTCTTTAATCTTAAATTGAAACATCTATATGCTTTTCTTTTTGTAGAGTAACCAAGAAAAATACCTTCATCACTTCTAGCATCAAACTTGCCAACACTATCATCTCTCTTGATGTAGCACTTGCTGCCAAATATTCTGAAGTATTTTACTGTGGGTACATTACCAAACCAAAGTTCATTGGGTGTTTTGTCCATGCTTGGTCTCAATTGGGTTCTATTGATAGTATACACTGTTGTGTTCAATGCATCTCTCCAATAGGTGTGTACCACTTTTCCTTCAATCATCATGGTTCACACAGTATCAAGTATAATCTTGTTTCTCCTTTCTGCAATTCCATTTTGCTGAGGTGTTCTAGGGGCTCTCAACTTCCTTTTTATTCCATGTTCTTCACAGTAGTCATAAAACTGGTCAGAGGTGAATTCTCCTCCTCTATCTAATCTTAAGCATTTCAGTTTTAGTCCAGATTCATTCTCAACCTTAGCTTTGAATATTTTGAACTTCTCAAAAGCTTCCGACTTCTCTTTTAGGAAAGCAACCCACATCATCCTAGAAAAATCATCAACAAACAAAATAAAGTACCTTTCACCATAGTATGATCTTTTTTGAGTAGGACCGCATAAATCTGTATGTACTAAGTCCAACTTGTTTTCAACTGAGGTTTGCTTGCTTCTAAACAAAATCCTTACATGTTTACCCATAACAAATTCCCTACAAATTGTGTCAACTGGTCTTGCAATGCTTGGTAGGTCTCTAACTACCTTGACATTACTGATCTTTACTATGTTATCAAAGTTGATATGAAAAAGTTTCTTGTGCCATAACCAACTGTCATCTACTTTTGCAACAAAACAACTTACATTTGAATTAAGCTGAAAAATATTACCCTTTTTTTTAGAGCCTGATGTAGTTATGTCTCCATCCTTGTTGCTAATAATGCATTTGTTGTCCTTGAACTCCAAATGATATCCTTTGTCAAGTAGTTGTCCAACAATCAGTAGATTATGATGTAATCCATCTACATATAGAACATCATCTATCTTGTTCTTTCCATCCAAGGTGATGGATCCTCTGCCTATGATAGGTTTAGGAGTGTAATCTCCAAATCTAACCATACCACCTTTGTATTTGTCTAACTGAACAAATCTTTCTTTGTCACCTGTCATGTGGTGTGAGCATCCACTGTCAATGATCCAATCAGTTCTGACATCTGCTTTGAAAATTAAGGCTAATTCATGATCTTCTTCTTTATCTACAATTTCCATATCTTCGAGCAACTTTTCCATGTCTTCAAGGGCTACGAATCCTATTTCATCTTCTCCTGAATCTTCATCAGTTACACCTTCTTCAGCATGGTAACATTCCTTTCTATATTTAGGTTTGTAGTCAGATCTGAACTTCTTGACTCTTGTGGGACACTTAGATGCAAAGTGAC
>MU227637.1:2513859-2531312 GCA_018584345.1 Thuja plicata | reverse complement strand
CATTATGACTAGAGATGTGTGAGGATTTCTTACCATGGATTGAAGCTTTGAAGGTTGTTTCATTCTTAGGTTCAATCTTCAATCTTGATATCTCAAATGCAGAGATTTTGCTGATCAAAGTCTCTCTTTTGAAGTCTTGTGAGAATTGCATAGTTTCCTCTAGAATGCTGATCTTGTTATCATAGTCTGATGTCAAAGTAGATAACAACTTGTCCATTATATCTTCTTCTGAAATTTCTCCTCCATTGTTTCTAATTCCAGATATTGCTTCATTAGGGCTTCCTGTGTGCATTCTTTTCTTGAACATCTCCTTCAAACATGTCTTCTAAATACTTCAATATTATATATGCTTTTTCAATCTTCTCGATTTGAGAAAATTCACTGTCAGATAAGGCGCTGATTAGGGCTTCTTTGGCAATTGCATTATAGGTAAATGTTTCCTTCTGTCTTCTAGTAGCATCATCCTTTGCAAGGTCTTTCAGAGATGGAATTTCAACATCCTTGTCGGCTCTACTAAGTGCGCAAGCATAATTACAACCATGCAAGTCAATGCTGAACAGACGCATCGCTTCACTAAGTTGGCTTCACCAATTTAATAAAAAATTTGTAATCTTCTTGAAATATGTTTGGCACGTCTAGATTAATATCAAAAACTCATAACTCATCATGAATATACATATGCATATCTTGAAGATAGGTGTAACTCGATCAACACATTACATACATCGTCCTTAAACCATTAATCCTCTAGAACTGTAACCGTCAATAACAGAATTACATATCTTTACTGAATCTTGATATCTGGGTCTGTGTGTATGAACATAGCATCATAAACATGTCAAAAACATGTATCTATCCATGCTGGTCTTCATGTCATCATATGAATAATTACATATAGAAGTGTTGCTATGTATTATATGTTGTCATCAATGACAAACATACAATCAATCAACTGTTCAAGATCAAATCTCCAACAGTCAGGAGCAGTCTTTAAAATGCAATAACAATGACCCTATTAGGAGTCTTTACAAAACCCTTTTAAAGGTGGTTGGCTCACTGCCCGAGATCACTTCTCAATAGGATGAAGGCTACAACCTTTAGATAATAGACATACACTATATCAAAAAGATGAACTGTTGTTCTGACACTGTTGTCTAATTAGTTCCGTTTATGCTCTGATACTTTAATCTCTTGAAGACTTCTACTTCATACTGATTTTATTATATTTCTCTTCTGAATATCTTCTCTTCTTATTTTCCATTCACACGCTTAATACAAAAGTGCATGTCTAGTATATATACATGCCTGAATAGACGCGACCAAAAAAAAGACCTTAGTCAGCCCAAAAACAACATACACAAGGCTTCCAAAAAAATTGTCTTGAGTGTGATTACATGAGTGTCAAAGACATAATTAAAAACATATTACAATAGGCGCATGGCCATTACAAAATAAAATATTATGCACTAATCCAAAATCTGAAGTTGGCTTCGTACTCTATTTTCTGAACTGCTAGTGGCTCTTAAACTTCCTGTAACTTCTCCATACTATCATAGCATACCATGCGTGTATATTCTAAGCTTAATAACATATCAGAAAGCTTAAATATAAAGGCACATATTCTAAATCGATCGTGCGCATGTGCGCTGGTGCTCTGATCAACTGCATATCTATGTACTACTCTATTTTTTGTACTTAGCCAATTTTGATCTTGAAAGTTTATTGTTAAAAATTCATATGACTTTGTTTCCATAATGAAAACACAAAATAAGTCATATACACCCTGAGTTTCAACTTGCCAACATCATGTGCTAGTGATAACAAAATAAATTTGTTGACAAGAATTTTCTCTGGAAGTTTCAAGTTGACATGTGCAGGTATACAAAAATGAGGAATATACAATTGATTTGTGAAATCTTAATCGGTTTTTGTTAAGATAATTTATGTTGTCAAACGTTAATCTTGATATAAATGTAATCCAGGACTACTAAAATAGGGATAGTCATTTTTGAATCAAGGAAGAAAACATTGTTAAGCTCTGAATGTTAGACCTTGTTTTTGGATAAGTGTTTTGAAGTTTATTTTGAGTGCACTGAATAATTTAATATCAATGCAAATAGAAGTTTGCAGGCATTTTCAAAGTCCCAATATGCATGACTTTGTTCTAAATTTCAGCATTTGTTTAAGTTGAATGGTTACATACTCTTCAATTTATGTATCTGTATGACAGATTGTGAGATTGTATTAGGGGTTCTTTGAAGGAAACAGTTAATTTCCTTAGAATAATTTAAATGAGTTTTGAACATATTTACAAATTTGATCATTAAATCTATAGTATGAATGTGGAGTGCTTTGTAGGATATATTCCTTTCCTAAAAAAATCTACAACTATGCTTAAGTGAGTGTTGTTTTTAGGGGACTCGTGCATTTAAAGTGATCTCATACTGTACGATAAAGCACTGATCTTTTATGAAATTAGAGTGTGTGGTTATCACTACTCACAAATACTTATTTAATCTAGTATGTTACATTTTATTAAATAATTCTTTCTACAAAACAAGCGTTCTAAAGAAAATCCATTGTAAATCTGCTTAATTGTGTTTCTGTGTGAGCCAGTAGAAGTAGATAATTGGTAAACCCTCTTGAGCTTGTTTAAATCAAGGTGTAGAAGGTAGAAATAATTAATTAATATTGCTATTATCCTTTCTTGGTTTGTGTTCGGCCAAACAGATGTCATACTTTGTTATGGGTGTTGAGAAACAATGAGAAAAATGTTGGGATTAATGGGAAATAGTACTAAGAGGGGAGGGGTGAATCAGTACCTCTAAAATTTTTAACACTTTTCACCTTCCATCTTTAGTAATCAGTCTTTACTGTAATACCGACCATATCTAATGTTCTTTCTTATGCATGTAGTATTAATTCATAAACTTAATTATATGCAACATTCATAGAAACATTCATGAAAGTAATAGACACATAACACAAGATATGATATCGCACAAAACTCCAGTTAGGAAGTAAAAAATGAGGTGGGGATGGAACCCACAAAAATTCATTATCTACAGAATGGAAGGGAGTCAGTAAAGGCTTACAATTGATCACTTCTAATGATCTACCCTATTAGGAGTATTAATGTGGAGACTTGTTAGGATCTACTCTGTTAAGAGCTTTTAGCAACACTAATGAAGTGTACACTCGGTTAAGAGATTTAAAATAGGACTGTTAAGTCCACCTTCCTTGAAAGGATTTCTTAAGTGTACCCCACTTGTTAAAGTGTGTACAATATGTTTGACCTGATTGTATGCAATCTATAATTTCTGATTATAGATCCAATAAAGCTCACAGTATATGAATATCACCTATAGTGATTGATTAATACCTTTTCCTACTTGTCGGTAGCCTGTGGTCTATTCTTGACAACTGATTTGATCTTTGTCTGTGTTGTTGCATGAATTCTCTTATCTGATCCTTAGATGCTCTCAGTGGAAACAATCATCATTGAACAACATGTTCATAGTTGATTGAGCATCTATTTATACAAGTATTTGACCTATTCTAGAATCACGCATTACAATGTTAACTCTTGATCCAAGGTATACAACTTGACCTTGATCCTTTAGTTTGCATGTTTTTAAAATAGTTAAACTGATAAAAACAATAATAATTACATTGCTTTCTCCACACATAATGGATTTAAAACAAATCAAGAAGCTAAATATAAAACTTCAGTGATTTATCTGACGTGGAAAGTCAGATCCACTTTTTGCGGGATGTAACTGATTGTCAGTTCTTGATCGTCGGTGTGAACTAAAATTCTGTCAATGTTCCTTCATTGAACTGATTGTCAGGTTCCCTTCATCTATCGGGTTCCACTCTTTGATTGTTTCATTGGGTTGCACTATTGGTTACTCATCGTCTTCCCTTGTCCTTTTTTTCATCGGGTAACATTGAATAGTGTTTGTCGGGATGCTTTGTACTTGGCAGTATTGGTAACCTTTGCGTCGCGTAGTGTTGTGCCCTGTCTGTCGGTGTAGTATAAACCAATGGTTTTCATCATGTTTTTTCTTATATATACTATTGGAAAAATATAATGTCTTCAAAAAATACCTAGCACTTAACATTGTAGGCAGTTCAGTCGTAACCATAATATTTGAGAAACAACAAGAAAAATACCCAGTACTTAACATTGTAGGAAATTTAGTCGTAATGATAATATTTAACCAAACCAAAGACAAAACCAAAATGAACCCTGACCAAATATCAAATTTAAACCTAACACTAGTTAATTATACTTTGATAGTAGGTATTTCTAAGTTCAATCATATATATTGAAGAGTTAATTTATTGAATTAATGTTTCAAATCACAATATGAGGGTAAGCGTAAGAGCTTACTTCAGGGTTTCTTTTATTGTTATGATTTGGGGTTTTCATTATGACATATTTAAGTTTGTATTTATGATTTAAAATCTCCACAGTTAACCAACATGCACAATACTGGAAACAGTTTACATCTATCATCAAAAGGTAAATTAAAAGAATTAAAATGTATGAAAGAGGAAAGAATATTTATAGTGTATGTCACATATTAAGGTGCCCAATATGTCTTTCAAGGTATATGTAAAAAAATCAAAGAGAAAATAAGATTAATAGTATATGTCACATATTAAGGTGCCCAATATGTCTATCTAGGCATATCTAAAGATATCAAAGAGGAAAGAAGATTAGTAGCATACGTCACATATTAAGGTTCCCATTATGTCTGTCTAAGCATATGTAAAAACATCAAAGAGGAAAGAAGATAAATAGTATACATAACATATTAAGGTGTCCAATATGTTTGTCTAGGCATATGTAAAGACAAGTAAGTTTATGTATCAATTAGCCAGCCTACCCAGCCACCTCTGAATTTGGTTTTCATAGTATTTCGTTATCATCTAGGCGCGCTATCAGTCGGCACGAAGAGTGTGTTGTATTCTAACACGAGTATATTTGGTGGAATCCCTCATGTTTCATACTTAATTGCATGGTTAGGAACTACATGTAGTAGTTGCGTTCCCCATGAATTTAAAATGTGTGTACACTCCATGACAATTTGGCAGTTCCCCGATGGCCACAGTGTCATAATATCATTGATAAGATCTGTCTGTCTGTCCCTGTGAAGAGCATTGCAATAAAATGTCCAAATGTTAACAGTGATCTCTACAGTGTAAGGGTGTACTGAATGGGGAACATAAGCCATCCCCCACCCATATGATCAGGATGGAATTGGGAAATATTGAAATCTAATTTTTCAGTATTTTCTATGTCTTAGCAAACTGCATTTTTGAAGGTCTTCAGGGAATTTCTAGGATGATCTCCTCTGGAGAAGGGTAACCTTGGTTTCAATTCATATTTTTGGGTCTACAATTTTTGATTATCTTTCCAACAAAGTAAATGGCTCGCAAATCAAAACTAGGACTAGAAAGTTATGCCTTCTCCAAGTAGGCCTAAATTTGTATATAGTTTTTTGAAATTTTTGGTAGTTTTAATAAGTTTATTTGTAATAAACATTATGGTGACTCTTCATTTCATTTCCAAGGTATTCTAGTGACCCTTTGGATCCATCATATTTTTATAAACTCAAATTTTGAATAGTATGGATCACTTTTTGGCTTGCAATTCTGTTGTTAGTCTTCTAGTTTTTATATTGAAATTGACAATACCTCAGGTATCACACCAGGTATTGTAATCTGATTCATAATTTAGATCAGTGGTATCAGAGAAGGAACACTCCTTTATGCCAATTTAAACAAGGTCATCCTCCCAAATATTAGGACTAGATACATAAGATTTGTTACAATATCCACCTTTGACGCATACACAATCGAAGATGTTAGACGATAAAATTAAGCAGTTGGTGGAAAAGGCTTTAAATAAGAAACAAGAGGAGATGATGAGTGAATTTTCACTCCTTCTATAGAATCAAAAACCCTCTGAATCAAAAAAAAAATTTCATGGAAATACCCCTTTCAAAGTGCAGGTAAATTTTGACGTCCCAAATTTTGAAGGAAAAGTTGATGCTGAAGCTGTTGATAACTGGATATCAAAATTGGATAGATAATTTTCTGTAAATAATTTCTCAGATGTAGAAAAAATAACGTTTTCTCTCCTCAAAGCTGAAACCCATGTGAAATGTGCCTGGGAAGGCAAATTAGCAAATAAATAATGGGAATTATCTGATAAAAATGGCTTGGAAATATCTCTTGATAACAAGCCTACATGGGGAGAATTTGTGAAATACATAAAAGAAGCATACTTTCCTGAGGATGTATATGAATAGAAATACATAGAATGGTAGTTGCTTCAATAGAAGAGGGATCATTCTATGCAAGATTACACCAACACATTCCATTGACATTCAGCAAAACTTGGTATTCAGGATTCAGAGAAGCATTGAATTCTAAAATATCGGAGTGGACTTCATAGGTATATTCAAATAGAGATGGAATTTTTGAATATTGAGACATTGGCAACTGCCTATAAATATGCTACAAAAATTGAAGAGAAATTCAAGCAGAAAGGGAAGAGGGACTACTTTGCAAATAATAAGCCAAAGGTTGAAGGTGACAATAAATCTTTGGGAAAATAGGTGACCAAGGAACCTCACTCAAACTCACCTAAGAATGCATGGTGGGCTGCAAAAGACATAGGAAAATATAAGCATGTGGTGTGAGATGCATAAGTCCCCAACCCATAAAAAAAAAGGATTGTCAAAGTATAAAAAATCTCATGACATAAATATGAGGAGAGGAAGTTGAATCTAAATCATCACCAATAGATCCTTTTGAGAAAAAGGAGAATGATTCTGTCATAGAAGAAGACCCATATGCCATAGTTGCAACTGCTAAAGTAATGCACCATGAAGATGAAGATAAACTTTTTCATTCACAGATGTGGGTTGATAGAAAGCCTCTACATTTTATTGTTGACCGTGGGAGCCAAAATAATTTGATATCTAGGGAGATAGTCAAAAGATTGAATTTGAAAGTGACAAGACACCCACAACCATACTGTATGGGATGGGTAAATGAGGGACAAGATATTCAAATAAATCAACAATGTTGTCTTCCATATTCAATCAAGCCTTTTAAGGATGAAGTGGTATGTGATGTAGCACCACTGGATGTATGTGATGTCTTGTTGGGGCAACCTTACATGTATTAGAGGCATGAATTTTATAAATCCAAACCACATAGTGTTACAATCAAGCTTGGTGGAGAGAGGTTTCGAATACCATAGGTATGTCCACACAAATGGATTCTCTAATTAGTGCTAAAAAATGTAAACGTTTGAATTCTCAAACTAGAGCTTTTGTTATTCTCATGGTTTTCCCTGAACAAACAAAGTCAGTTGTCCTTAATACACATGCTAAGGTAGCTATAACAAAAAATCAACAAAATTAGATGGATAAAATTTGAAAGAATATCATAGTGTGTTTAAATCACCGGTGGGAGTTCCAACACACTGTCAACTCAAGAACTCTATTGATTTAATCACAGACACACCAGTACCACATGAGCCAATATATAGAAGGTCAGTTTTGGAAAATGATGAAATCAAGAGACAAATTCAAGAGTTGATTCAGAAAGGAAATATTCATCCAAGTGCTTCACCCCGGGGTAGTCCAATTTTCCTTGATAAAAAGAAAGATGGGACATGGAGACTTTGTATTGATTATAGGGAATTGAAAAAAATCAGTGTGAAAAATAGATATCCAATCCCTCAAATTGATGATTTGTTGGACCAGCTTATGAGAGCTAAGTTTTTTACAAAAATTAACTTGAAATATGGATATCACCAAGTACCAATTGATCCTGCAGATGTGTGGAAGACTACATTTAAATCTAAGGAAGGTTTGTTTGAATGTTTGGTTATGCCTTTTGGCCTAACAAATGCCCCAACAATATTTATGAGGTTGATGAATGATGTTCTTAGACCATTCATTGATTCTTTTGTGGTTGTTTATTTGGATGACATACTCATATTTAGAAAGACTTGGTCTAAGCATTTGCAGCATGTTGAACAACTGCTTTCAACTCTCCAAAAACATAAACTTTATGCCAACATTTAGAAGTGCTCTTTTGGTAAGCAGAGTATTAAATACTTAGGGTTTATCATTGATACTAAGGGTGTTCATGTTGACCCAATAAAGATTCAAATAATCAGATATTGGCCATCTCCTAAAAATTTCACAGAGCTTCATAGCTTCTTGGGCTTAGCCAACTTCTATCACAGATTTGTTTTTGGTTTCTCACATATATCATGGCCTCTCAATAAATCACTAAGCGGTGGAGCACAAGAAAAATTTTAGTGGATAGAGGAAAAAAAACAACCATTTGAAGAGTTAAAGAAAAGATTATGTTCAACACTAGTACTGGTCCTCCCAAATCTACAACAATCATTTGAGATAGAAACTGATGCATTTGATTATGCTCTTGGTGTAGTACTCACACAACATGGGCATCCTGTTGCCTATCACAGGGAAATTTTTTCTAATATAGTACATAGGTACCCCTGCCTACGAACAATAGAAACACTATATACTAGGAAAGGAAACTATTATACATACAGACCATAACCCTCTTCAATTCTTGCAAACATAAGGGAAGTTGCAGAATGACAGACATCAAAGGTGGTTAGCTTATCTACAACAATTTCACCTCAACATTCATCATAAAAAGGAAGTAGTAACAAAGTGGCAGATTGTTTGAGTAGGCCTCCAATTGCAGGTTTGACAATGGTGCTAGATTAATGTGGTCATCAATCATCCACGTGGGAACAACTATGTGGTATTGACCTTGATTTTTCTAACATCTATAGTAATTTGGTAGAAGGGAAGTGTGTCTCTGATTTTCACTTATAGGATGACTTGCTTTTCCATGTTGGTCATATATGTGTACCCACTGAGGAATGAAAGAAAATGATATGGGAAGCTCACTACAATCATGTTGTAGGACATTTTGGTATTGGTAAGACTACTACTATCCTTCAAAAAAATTTCTATTTGCCAAAAATGAGGCAAGATATAATTTCATATATACAAGCTTGTGTAGCCTATGCAATTGCAAAGGTAGAAAACCATAAGTTGGGTCTATACTTACCATTACCTATTCTTGATAAGCCATGGCAGTTTGTTTGAATGGATTTTATGTCTAGGATTTCAACTACTAGGCAGGGCCATGATTGTGTGTATTTTGTGGTAGATAGGTTTTCTAAAATGGCTATCATGGTTGCATGTAAAAAGATGATTTCTGCAGAAGAGACCGCCAACTTATTTTTTGAACATGTTTGGGTTCATTTTGGTTTGCCCAAAAGTATTATTTCTGATAGGGATAGCAGGTTCATCAACACATTTTGGTCTGCACTATGGGATAAAATGGACACAAAGTAGACAAAGTCCACAGAATTCCATCCCCAAATAGATGGGAAGACATAAGTGGTGAATCAAATGATCATTCATATCCTAAGGATGTATCATTTAAAACATCCTCGTACATGGGATGAAATCTTACACTATGTGCAACACAGCTACAACTGTGCTCTCTATAGTACTATAGGGGATAGTCCATTTGAGGTTTTTTCTTGGGTATCAACCGTTGGCACCTATGGATGTAGCACTACCATTTTTGAAATCTAATACTTTATTGAATACTAACAAGGAGGTAGATAAAGTAGAAAAATTCATTGATAACATTAGACACCTACAGTAGCAAGTTGATGAGATTTTGGAGCAGAGTAATCAGAAGTATAAGGAAAGGCATGATAAACATAGAACTCCTCATCACTTTGAGGTTGGTGACAAGGTATGGTTACATCTTCAAAAAGAGTGCCTTCATAGACCAAACATGAAGCTTTGTCCTCTTTGTTATGGCCTGTATACTATTGTGAAGCAAGTTGGTGAGAATGCTTTTGAACTTAATTTTCCATCCTTCTTGGGCCTGCATCCATTTTTCAATGTGGAATTGTTGAGACCCTATTTTTCTCCTTTTTTGGACATTTCCCAAGCTACTGAACACATTCATGCTACAAAATTATCTACTACTTTTCTAGTCCAGTGTGACCATGTTACTGAAGTCATTTTAAAGACTTTGATAAATCAGAACATTCCTCTTTATCGGGTGGTTCGAGCTGGTCAACATCCTCATCAAAGCAAGTGGTTAACTAAGGAACAAATTGAAGCACAATTTCCTCATTGTTTTTAGTAGGTTAGTGCAATGGGGCCCATTGCCTCTCAAGGGGGGAGGAATGATTAGGATGGAATCGGGAAATACAAAAATCTAATTTTTAAGTATTTTATATGTCTTAGTAACCTACATTTTTGAAGGTCTTCTGGGCATTTCTAGGATGATCTCCTCTGGAAAAGGGTAACATTGGTTTCACTTCTTTGATTTTTGGGTCTCCAATTTTTTATTATCTTTCCAATGAAGTAAACGGTTTTCAAATCAGACCTAGGACTAGAAAGTTATGCCTTCTCCAAGTAGGCCTAAATTTTTATATAGTTTTTTGAAATTTTTTGTAGTTTTAATAATTTTATTTGCAATAAATATTATGGTGACTCTTCATTTCATTTCCAAGGTATTCTATTGACCCTTGGGATCCATCATATTTGTATAAACTCAAATTTTGAATAGAATGGATCACTTTTTGGCTTGTAATTTTGTTGTTAGTCTTCTAGTTTTTATATTGAAATCGACAATACCGTAGGTATCACACCAGGTATTGTAATCTGATTCATAATTCAGATCACCATACCACCATGCATTTGTGGATGTGGCTGGAATAATTTTCCTATGTAACTCATCGGGTAGCTTGTGGAGGAGTTCTCTAGAATGGTTCATCTATAATTTTTGTAGTAACCTGCAAAACCAAACCACACAATTATTAATAATATGTTTGTAATGTACACAAATAAAAGAAAAAAGTATTAGTTTATTTATTGTCTATTACGTCTCAATAAATTATGTAGTACTCTGTACCATACAGTAAAATGCATCTATATTACTCAGATATGTAAACATTTGACTACTAAATTTTAGACAAATAACACATCCTCTAAAATATGTTGGCTTTATTTCATGTGTGCAACAATAGTAAATGTTAAACTATTTTCACAGTTAAGATTATTATAAGTGAGAGCTTGTTTGAAAATGAACAAATCTACTATAGAATTTTGAAATAAAGGAACTGGTTTTCTGTATTACTTCAAAATGTTAAACACTTACAAGTGAAAATACTGATTATATGGGAGTTACAATGGCTTTCGATGGCTATTTTTTGAAATTAACAATTCATAACAAAAATAAACAAAGACAATTAAGCTTCCTGAAGCCATATAACATTGGGCACATCCTCCCTCTAATTTGTCTTCTCATTCGTATGAGCATTTGGATGACATTTGAAGAGTAGAAAACATTGTGCACTTTCACATGAAATTTTGTGTGTATTCGCATGCACATTCTTTTTTTACTGGTGAATGAGATATACCTTAGTGCCAATAACTTCTATCAGGCTAACATTACTCTTTTTTCTCCACTGGGATATTTTTAGGAGATCTCTCTTTCGGTCATGAGATTTTGGAACACACCAATATTTTCCAGCGTCTCTAAAAATTTCCTTAAGAGTTTGTATATGTGTTCATGAATATCAAGTAACTCCTTCTCTGATTGAATGTTGTGCACAACACCATTCTGCAACCCAATTTTTTCAATTAACTTTGACCTACTTTTCTCACCATTACCCCACATAGATTTCTGATTTGAGATACCTTTCATGGGACAAGTGTTGTAAGTTTTGGTAGAGGAAATGCACCAAGTTTTCTGCATTTGAAAGAAGGGTCGAAAAAATCCATTATTTTTTATAACAAAGGACTTGAACGTATGTGCAAGATGGCAAGTCTTTAATGCTACATTGATCCAACCTTGCAAACATGCACTAACCTATGAACAAAAGCTGCTAGCTTGTAGACATGGACATCTTGACCTCAACGGACTTTAATGGTCTTGAAAATTTTAAAAACCCTCTTTGAGGAAATACACATGCAAGTCCCTTATCTAACTAATTGGGCAGAATGTATTCAAGATTTGTTTAAATTTTTATGTACACTTTACAGTTCAATCTCAGATTCCCTCCTCTATGACATCAAGGATGAATTGGTTTATGATATTAATTTTAGTCTAAATGAATTTAATTCCTTGCAAGATACCAATTGGATAACAAATTGTACAGATAAGAGATTCGTATACAATCCTTGATATTCAAAAACCAATAATCAAAATTTCAATTCTCTGACATATAGAAGATAAGAGGAAATTCTTGAAACTGAAAATGCAAAGGACCAATCCAACCAAAAAATGATGAACTTACTTCCTCATTCTTGGATAGGAAATAGGTTTTCTTTGTATTGATACAAAAAAGTGAGTACAAATGATTTGCATTTTGGTTGCAATCACTACCCAAGTATATTATCCATCATGAGAATAGTATCATCATATTAATAGTATCAACCTATATCCTTTATCCTATTGGCCTCTATCTTGTATTGGTTGTGGTATCCCATTTTCTATAAAATTGGTGGGATGCAAACAAGCTTCCAACTGACACATCTATTCCCAGAACTAACTAACTGCAACCAAAAACTTTAGGTTACAAAAATAAAAAGAGAAATAGAACATAAAGAAATCTAATCCAAAATAATTATTTCCTCATCGACATCCTTCTCTGGTGGTTTCTCGGGCTTCTTTAAATACTCATATATCCATCCTACCACTTGAACATGTGGCAGCCACTTGAAATGCGAGATATCATAAACAAGCAATATCAGATCGTGCTATTTTATCACAATGACCACATGGGATTCAACCTAAAATTTGTTGAACTTGGCTTCCACAAAAATAATTTTGTCAAGAACATCAATAAATATATCAATTGTAAAATTATCTTCCATTTTCAATTGATCAACCACCTTTCAAGGTGCTTCCTGAAATTCAATCTTTCATTCTTGAACATATTTTACCATGCCATTTTTATCAATAATATATGGGATTGACTAGTGACAATTTGAAATGAAAGAATTAAGTCTTTGATTCACCTTTTCCTCCTCTTGTTTCATATAACTTAAATTATTTGAGATGGCTTCTATCATCTCCACGGTTGATTTGATCTGTGAAGGAGCATCTAGATCCCTCCTTGCAACTTTGTAGACTTGATTGAGCTCAAAATGAGAAGGCCTCCATTTCCTCATTATCTCCTTCAACTTAGGCTTATTTTCTTTCAAATAACTCTCCATGTATACCATACTATTGTAACTTGCATAAACTTCATCACATTCTTTTAGCACACATTTTACTATGGAAGATAGTATATCCTTTAAATTTTTACATTCACAATCCTTAGTAACATCTCCATCTTTGTCAAGATCTTTATCCATTTGTTGTCAATTTTATGGAACTTGTGAAATAGCTTGTGGAACCAATATTGTCATGCTAGACCCTGGGGTTTTACACTGCCTCAATTCCTTCTCCATCTTTTCTACCTTCAAATATAATTCATTAATTACTTTGTTCATTTCTACTTCCTTGAGTTGAGATTCTTCCAACTTTTCTTGCATATGTTTAATTTGTGCTCTATTAAATATAGCCATGTGCATTAACTCTGAGGCAGAGGCCAATGGATTGGTTCTATCAGTAGTCTAAATTACATCCATACCTTCTGAACCTTTTTCCATATCACTTAATTTGGATTTACTGTCACCCTTAAAACTAACCCATGTGGCTAGAGTCTCTATTTTTTTTTATCAAAACCAGATCCTTCAATCTTCTCTAAGGTATCAAACTCTACCACAAATGTGGGATCATCCTTCTTTCTGACTTGATCCAACAAGATCAATTCCTTCCGTGTAAGCCCTGATACAATCAACATATTACTTTTCATCACTATGTCCCTTGCCTCTTCAACAACGCAAGTGATATTATCAAGGTTAAGCTCATTAATCATTTGTTTGATTATGGTTTGATGTTGAGACTCTTCAACACCCATGAGCCTCAATTTCTTATTTTCTTCAAAATCATTCATCTTATTTTGTATCCAAAAATATTTAAACTTGTGTGTTTTTTGTGAAATCATCCTTTTGAAGGAATCTGATAGAAATGGCCTCTCTTTCATCATTTGTATCAATGGGAACATCATCCTCGAGGGTCTTGTTAGAATTTTTTTCCCTGACCTTGTCAAAGAAAAGGCTAATTAATGAGGATCAAACAAATCCTCCTACCCTTTGAGCTCAAAGGCTCAGGTGGGTGTACCTGTTGGATTCATTTCTTTCAGTGAATCAGGGGATGGATTCCTGCCCATCACACTTGATATATAATAATCATTCACAGTTCTTTAAATAGAAATGGAAAATGATTTGAATAATTGATTGATGAAGAAACTACCAGACAGACCAGAGACCAGTGCCTTATCTATTGGGCAACAGAGTCAAATAGATGTGCAATCCCTGAAAACTTCTAACGCCAAACTCAAAAAACCCGAATGAAATGCCTTGCAAGCCATTCTTCTCATTTCAATTCCTGGACATCATATTCATATGCATGCTTAAAATTCTCAGAATTTGAATACAAGACTTGCTCTCCTTGAGAGAAAATTAGATTCAAATGTACAGATACCTTGTAACTGGTATATTAACATGCCTTACAAGTCAATATACAAGAATCAAAACAAACATACAAAGACATCATACAAGTTCTGAAAAGGGATTTCCTTTGATTTTCATTAAAAATCATCTGAAACTGTACATTGCAAGACATGAACACCAAAATTAAGACCCAAAAGCCTGGAAGCTGCCCACCAGCATCAAATTTCAACAACCACTTCCCAGTAGTCTTGGAATCCTTTTATAGCACAAGGATGCAACAAGCTACCGACATACTGGGAAAGTTTACACAACCGCTTACAACAACTTTGCAACAAAATTTTGCAACCGAACATAGGTGGCAGCTAATTAACAAGGTTTGTCTTTCGTGGCTAAACCATATTCATCCTTTAAGCTTCGCCTCCCATCTGTTCACTTCTTTGACGGTGGACTAATCAAAAGGAAACAGCTTCCACCCACCTGGCATCCATGGCAGTTTTGGTCTCAGACATGAATTTTTCCACGTCTCTTTTGACTTTGCAGAAGCCATCGATCAGTTTGTTGCAATATTCTGTATTTGTGTTCTTTTCCAGATGTTGCTTTATATCCTGATTTCCCAGCATGGCGTCAAAATCAGATTCCAAATCTGATTGTTCTTTCAACTCCCCTGTTTCCTCAGCCTCTGGCTCCTTGTGCAATTGCCTTCTCAATTTCCTGAAGTATTTTCCATGCTCTTTTCTATCCTGCACCATTTTGTGCTCTGTCTACACTGCTGCTACATTTTTCACTTCTGGGAAGATCCTTGTGAGTGAGCGACACACCCCTGCTATTCAACTGGTTGCATACTTGCCATCCAACATCACTCTACTTTTGACCCTCTGTGAGTGAGCGATGTTTTAATTCTTTTCTCATCTTATGTCTGTCATAGACTCGCACCACTTTTATGCTTTGCTTTTTGGTTCATGCGGGTGAGCAATATTTCCTTTCTTTAACTCGTCGCACACTCGCGAGTTCATATTTCATATCACCTGAGTCTCGGTGACTGAGCGCCTATGCGTCTTACCTTTCAGCTTTTCCATTGTCACACACTCACTGGCTGTTTAAACTGACTTTTGGATTTTGACCGGGTGAGCGACATTCATTTCCTTACTGCATACTTTGTCTGGTTGCTCACTCTTGCCACTTAATACTCTATTTTCATCTTATGCACGAGTAGGCGATAGCATCTGTTCATTCCTCAGTCGCATACTCGCAAGCCTTAAAATTTCATTTCATGACTGACTGCGAGTGCGCGACTGTGTCTCTTCTTTCCTTTGTCGCCTACTTGCCAGCTCCTTTTCTTTCATCTGAGTTGATTGGTGACTGAGTGATGTTTCCTTTCTTTAACTCGTCGCACACTCACAAGCGACTGCGTGACATACACTAATCACCAAGTCGGAAGGACCTTTCTCTTGGGGCACTTTTCTTCTCAGACATCGCGACAATCGTTGGATCTTTTGATTCTTTCATTTGACAGTAGTCGCTCAATCGATCAATGTTTATACATACCCTTAAATGTTTCCCAGACACCACGACTGAAGGGAAAGTACCTATGTCTCGAAGTCGTTGAATCCCTTTTCTCCTTTTTGGCGACCATGCGATAACCCACTTGCTTTATGACAGATGTCACTCAATCATTGGTTTACTTCCTGCATAACGAAAAACTGAAGCATTATCTTGTCCTGGCGACATCCCGACTAAGCAATACTGCAAACTTCAAATGGTCAGCCACGTAGTCTGAGCTGAAATCTCTTAACTTGTGTTCTATTCTGAGACCACGCAACTGAAGGAAAACTTAACTGTTATCTTTGGCTTGATTTGGCGATAACGCGACATGAAATAATCACAAAGTCTGAGAACATTTTCATAACTGTTTAATTTCTCCCGCGATCACCCGACTAACTAGTGGGTCCCATCTTTACAAAGCTTTATAACATGAAGATCTTGCGACTACCAAACTGAAAGAAATCACTAAGTCTTAGAACGCTAAAGGAATATTCAAAAGTTAAACGAGACTACGCGACACAAGGAAAAAGCAAAGTCGGGAAGACAAATGGAATATTCGGTTGGGGTAACGCGACGAGGTGACTTAACTTAAAACACATGCCTTTAGTGAATGAAAAAGTAACGCTAAAACATAAGGCATGACTTAGGGTTTGAAATTCATCATTTACTACTTGGATAGTACTAGGGTTTTCAGGGTTTTTACAATTTGGGCAAGGTTTAGACTTGAAAACCTAAAAACTTGACAGAGGTAAGGGTACAATGAACGAGAGATAGCTGAATTTGAGCACATCAAAACTCAGAGAGCAGGACAAGGAACCAGGAGAACTAGCAAAAATAGGAAATACAACCAACAGTGGCTCTAACTGAGGATGGTTAAATGCAAGTTTATACCGAGAACCACAGATCTCTGGAGTAGCAGACCACCCCAAAACTTCAAAATTAGAATTTATCTTTTTCTCTTTCTCCTCTTCTCACCTCTCAAAATTTTCTCTTTCAAAACCTTTCTCTCTCCAGAAATCCTTATTGAAAGCCACACACCACACACAATTGAAAACAAAGAAACTTCACAAATACATACATTGTTTACAAAACCTCAAGCCCTTTCACAACTAAAACTATCACTTGCCTCTATCAAAAATCTGATTCTCTTCTTGGCATACAAACATCAAAATGAGAATGCATTCGTACAACTGCTGCTCAAACTCAAAAGGAATCATAAGAATGAAGAATACCTTATTG
>MU227637.1:2485971-2499958 GCA_018584345.1 Thuja plicata | reverse complement strand
AGCATAAACCGTTCCAACAATACACTCGCATCGCTTATCTTCGCAACCCTAAAAAATGCTTATATCATGTGCTTCACTTTTTAGGGCTACTCCTAACGATAACCATATTAGGGTTTTTACCATTCTCTGAGAAAATAGGAAACAGTGTACAGTACTCACATTTATCAGTTGCCACATGTCTTCACCTGTCATAGAACCTTCCTGACATAGCTCTTACGTGTCATAGGAATTCGTCATAACCGTTTTAGCCATGATCTCCTTACACAATTCAAGATGCCGACACATCAACATTATTTGCAAGAAATACAGATTACAAAACAAATAATAAGAATAGGAATTATCCAAGGTTGAGACACCTTATTCCTAACACATACTCGTTACAAGACATTTGGAATGTGCAAAAAATCTTTCAGCACACTTCTACCATTATTTCAGCCACCCTTTATTAAATGTTCACTTTTTTCCATTCCGCAACTCACTAATATGTCCTTCGCAAAATACCAAAAACTCATTTCGCTATCCTCAATATTGTTCCCTGCGATAGAGCAAAAAATTGCTATCTCGCAGTCCGTACTATTAGTGCTTGCAATACTACAAAAAAATGTTGTTTCACTATCTTCACTTTCTATCTTTGTGGCAATGCAAAAATTTACCATTTTGCAACTACCAATTCCATGACATGCAAAGTAAGGAAAATGGTTCCTTTTGCTTGTTTCCAAGGTGATTTCACATTTTAATCCTTTCACAAACCTAACAATCCTAGCCAAATCTTACATTTCCAACAAGATGGATGATGGCTGATGTCTTTCCAAGTGTCATTGGCCCACCACACTTAATGCATCAAGTAAAATACCACGTCGGGTAACCTTGGTAAGGCTGAAATGATGCACAAGTTATTTTAACGAAGAAAAGTGTGATCAATGATGTCACTTCAAATAACATTCACCATTGGAATACTAGAAAAGGATGGTAGAGAAGGAGAAAGTTACCTGATGGTGACTGATGTCACTTGGTACTTACTTAAGGGCTAATTACCCATTGAACATCAGCCTTGTTAGCCTTGTCACGTAGTCGTGGGCTCTTTCACATAGTCACAGGCTCTGTCTCGGTTATTTTTTAGCATCGCAACTATGCGAGTGAAGAGAATGTTATGTTGTCGCTGAGTGGAAAGTGGTTGGTGGTTAAGGTCTTTATCCCCTGAGTGTGCAATGTGGTTAGTCTAAGGTTTAGGTGGTCTCATCACTCACTTGCTGTGTTAAATAACCCATACCATTTTTAGCTGCAAGTGGGTGACTATTATGTTTGCAGTTATCTTTATGGTTATCGTGTACTCACAGAGGTCAAGGTCAAGTTAAGTTTTATGTTGCAAGCTCACAACTAAGATTTGTTTGAATTCAGATCAATGGTTGGCGCTTTCTCATGGATAATAAAGGAATATTCCATATGTTTTTGTGAGTGTGCGACTAAAATGCTGAGAAAAGATGGCATTATCACTAGCTCATGAAGGAAATAAAAGGTTCATGGGTTGTGTTGCGAGTCTATGACGAGTTTCCAGGTGTCAAAATTTTGTAAAATTTGAATAATGCTCAGAAAGACAAGTGTATACTTGGTTCTCACAACTAAACTCACAGAAGGAATTAATGAAAAACTAGTGTGAGAAGTAATGGTCGACTTGACAATGGTTTGATTTGTTATAAATTGCATGATCATGCTCAAATTGTGTATAGGGTAAATTTCAGAGCTTATTAGCAGAGGTTTTTGTTTGGAGCTTAATTGGCAAGTTTTTTCTCAGTGTGGTGAAGGTGTGACTGTAAATTTCAAGATGAGTCAAGAAAATTCTAGCAGAGCTTTAAATGCCTCTGGTAAAAAAGGGGTGGTGGTAAAGAAGGGACACGAGAAGTATGTCGATGAATTTGCAGACCTGTTACCAGGAACTTCTAGTGCAAACAGTGAAAATTGGATGGAATGGAAGGAAAAATGGTGCCAATGTAGAATTCTTGTTACTTTAAATCAATCATATAATGTTTTGTTTCAATACTTCTAGAATAATAGAGTTAAATCAGTTCCCATGAGTAATCCATGGACCTTGAACATGGCTAAGATAATTGTGCCTGACGTGTATGTTGATGTAGATTTGATAAAAGAATTGGCAAAGAGCTATTGTCCTATGTCTAGGGTAATTCAAAGGAAGAATAAGACTACCCTAGTAGCCATAGATAGATGAAGTTTTAGAGAGTTTTTTAAGATTTTGGGTGCTATATACACAGAAATTGAATTGGACCAGATGACCAATGACTATGAAATGTGCTTGACAAGTTGAGAAACTATAATGAAATGGCAAGGTACATGCCTAGAGTGGACGAAAGGTTGGTTTTAGTTCCTAACAATATAAATCCACCATTTGACCTCTCCTTCTTCCATAATTATGTGAAATGCATTGTTTACAGGTTATGTAGGGTCTTGGGATTCGATGGAGACACAAAAATGCCTGCCAAATTATTGATGATGGTCATGGATATTCAGCATCCATACTTTAATACAGACTATGATTATGTTGGTTATGTGGTGGATTCCATACATAATGCTTTGGTGGAAATTCAAAGTGGTTCTCCTTCTGCTACATTCAAAAATTACTGACATTTGATGTATTTGATTGTATTATATAATAAGGAGTTCATAGAAAAAGAAATGGAGTTGTATGAAATAGAATATGGATTTGAAATGCCTGTGTAGAGGTGGACTTAGGTATGGGATAACAAATCTTCACACTCATCTTTTCTTTGTTTCAAAAATTGGATTGTCACTCCAATATTAGATATGTTGGGAGTTGGTAGGGAGAGGTTATCCATTGATGTCAGAAGGCTATTAAGACCTTGGAATTTTGTTACAATTGGGGTGACTTTTTCTTCTTTGACTATTTTACTATCATTAGGGTTTATGGGTGCTCTTAGCCCCAGCATATACAACCTAAATTTTTTCCATTTAGGATTACTCTTATTGAGTTCATCTAGAAAATCACTTGGGTGGATAAGGAGTTTTTAGAAGGTCATAAGAAGGTTACATTTGTCCCTAGATTTTGGATAGCATATGATTTATATGTAGGCAAAAAATATTTTGATCAAATTAATAGTTTTTTGAAATAGTACAGATTGTTGACTACAATCTCAAGATTTTGTGATTAGATAAATTTATCAAGATATCTTTGAAAGGCATGACTAGTTGGGCCACTATCAGGGATCACGTTGGATGATGAGGATATTGTGAGGAATCGAATGGACATGATTGATGTCCAGGAAAGAAGAAGGAAATAAAAAGAGCTCATGAGAGAAGAGGCAAAGTGGAAAGAAGCAGACCCTACATTCTCTAGTTTTTTTCCTGACACCTCATACTTCCAAAGGGTTGAAAAGATGCTCGAATTATATGAGTCTCTGATGGCACAAGTGCCAAAAAAATTTAGTGAAGGTGCATAGCCCCAAGAATCCCAGGACACATAGGCCTTGCATGGCAAGAGACTCATGAAATTAGAAGAAGAAGATGAAGAGAGTGGAGATGAAGAAATTTATGTTAAGGAGCCACCAAGTAAAAGATAAAAGACTGAGGAAAAGGTAGTAGAAATAAGGATAAGTATAGCCATAGTTATGGCTATGGAATAAAACACTTATTTCAGAAGGATCAGAACTCAATTGTGGGAAATTCCACAAGATGGGGGACAAGATGAGAATGATTCAGCTCTTGCAACAAGAATGGATGAGAGAACCATGATGGCTAATGAATTCATGAAAGATGATGATTTCATCAAGTCAGGTGAATTCAAAAGATTTCTAATGAAATTGAAACAGAGTGAGTTGAAACATAATTTGATAATAGAGGAAGTTGGTGATGAGAAAATGAAGAGATTGTAAGGACACTTCAAGAATATGATACTGATATTGAATTGATTACATTGAAAAGGCGAGAATTCTGGTACAAACTAGTGGAGTGTTGTTGATGCCTGATTGGGACTTGAAATCTACATTAATCATTGATCAAATCAAAAAACAAGAGAATACTATGTTCAAATCAGAGTTTGAGATAAATGATGTGCTAAGAGGATCAGGCTTTGATCCCAAGTCAAAAACTCTGGCTATTTGGTCTCTGGCTCCTCCCACACAAAAGCCACTAGTGCTAAATATAAGGGAAGAAAATAAAGCTGAGAGAATGATTTGGAATTTTCAAAACATAGATGATACAAAGATTTCTCATTTAATGACTCAAATTTCATTCATGAACCTGGCTAAAATAGAGGACTTGTCCAAAAGATATGGGAAAAATTTTAATCAGATGATTACATTGGCTAAGAAATATGAAGAGGTCATAATAAAAAAAAATGCACTGGAAGAACAAGTGGAAGAATTAAAACAAAAGCAGGTAGATGAGCCCCCACAAGAAATGAGAGTAGACAAAGTGGATGCCTCTATAGAAACTTGGGATGATACAACAGTTATTGAAGACCAAATAGGGAAATATGAGGGAGGAAAAAATGCCAATGTTGTTCTTGTGGTTGTTGCATTCTTGAAGCACTGAGTGGATGTTCTAAAAGAGAAAAACTCTTTAGTGCATGAATTGCACAGTTCACTCAAAGATGCCAGCGGGGTAGCTTCAGAAGCCATGGATTTTCTTGGGCCCATATTCATTGTATGGTCTGGCAGGACCATAGTAATGGATAGAATAAACACTGTCATGCTATACAATGATGAATTCCCTTCCAAGATTTCATAAACTACCAAGATGGTACAAGAGGTAAATGCATCTTATGCATTCTTTAATGGGAAGGATGTATTGATTAGAAACAAATTGTAGTTGTTTGGAAAAGAGTGTAATGCACTAATTCCTCCAATTTATGATAGTAATAATGATTTTAAAGCATAGTCTATGTGGGAGGAGAAATTTGATTCCATATGGAAAAAAAATGATGTAAATGAACACTTGGATAAAGAGATTGATGTTGCTTACATAAACGATTTGATTGAAAACTTATTTAAGGTTGAAGTTGATATGATCAAGTTCATTATTGATGCCAAGATGATAATAGATGCAAGGTGGACAGAGGCCATTGCCAGGGTAGAACAAGAAAATGATTTTAGTTGGCCCACAAAGAGGGAGATGAACATGTGGGAGGCCATGTTAAAAAAGTAATAGGTGTCCTATGGCTACAACAACTTCTGATCAGATTGTTGCAAGTTTTGTCATTTTTTCTTTGTTACAAAGATGTTCCAAGATATTTTTTGATTCTTACAATTAGTCTGAAGCTTGTTGCATCCCTATGTATATAAGGATTCCAAGACTACTGGAAGAAGGGATAGTCATATTTTAATCATAGAATATTGCAAGACTCTGGTATTAGACCAAGAAATTATATAGATGTCTGGAGTTTATTTTGAATGTAATGACCATTTGAAATAAATATAAATACAAATCCACTAGAATTTTCTGGAAAGTTTATAAATGTTTCTCTAGTCTAGATTTTGAGAATGTTTTAAATTGAAAGTGTTAAGGATTGATCAATTCATCTATCTGTAAGGCTCGTTGTCAGATTATTTTAGGGTTTATATCAAGGAGAGAATTAATTTCCTTAGAGTACTTTCAAACAAATTTGAAGTTCTTTTAAAATTTGATGACCATATCTATCATATAAATGTGGAATGATATGCAAGGCATATTCATCCTTTGTTGAGATTTGTAGGTTATTTTAAGTTTATATTGTTGTCAATGGTTTTTCATGTTTGAGGTGACTCCATACCCTAAGATAAGGCACTGGTCTCTTATCCATTTGGAGTGGATGGCTATCATATTTTAATCAATTATTTTGGTAATCTATTGAGTTATGTTTTATTAAATATGTAAGTTACGAACAAGGGTTTTGTAATTTCCACTATAAATCTCCTTAGATGGTACTTTGAGTGAGTCATTAAGTAGAGAAGAGGAAAACCCACCTGAGTATGTGGAACTCAAAGTGAAGAGGGTATAAATACCCCATTACTATTATTATTTCTCTTTCTTGATCAATGTGTGGGAAAATAATAGAGTGAGCTTGTTTATGTAAGTGTAATATGTCAACAAGAAAGAGAACCAATAGGTCTTACAAGTGTGTTGTCACCTATAGTGCTTAGTAGGACATATTTGAAGTATAAATATGTCTAGGATGGGGATTGAGAAACTTTTACAACTTTAAAATGTTGCTTGACAATATTTGGACACAAAATGCAAAATGCCCTAATGGCCATTATGGATCGGCATAGGTATTTGTTATGAGTTTAGGGGACACATATAAGGGTTTTCAAATCATTTTAGGTGGGTTCAAAAAAAATTATTACATTTTTGAGAAGGATCAAACTGATGGTTTACTGTATTTTTCTCAGTTTTGCAAGATTTAGCTTGTAATCATTATATATGGATTGAATGAATCCTTTTGATTATTAGAATAGTTTTTGATACCTATTTTCTTGCATTTTAATTACTTCTTGTGATTTTTAGTAGAGTTTTGATTATATAAATTAAATCAAATCCTTCCTGGATTGTTCACTGCCAGTGTGATGGTTTCACTATGTAAATAGGGTTCTACGATGAATTCCCACCATGGGATCTTGATGGACCATGGAGGATGTTAGGTGGAACCATTGTACATTCTATTCTATTTTGTACAGGTCTAGAGGATGTCATTTGGTATTTTTAAGAGCTTTCCCTAAGCAAAGATAGTTTGTACCCGGCTAGCAGCAAGATGATAACAGTCAGAGATTGAATGTAGCATTGGATTGGATTGAGGAATTCAGTGATTGGAGAGTGTTTTTAGGATGTTGAAGAAGCCTTAGAATCAGTGGAAAGGCTTGGTGAATCCATCTCATCAATAGTTTCCCTTAAACAATGCCACTAGAAAACAAGGTTAAGGTTTTGACGTGTGGCATGGGGACGACTTGGGAAACAAACCAAGTCCTAGGTGGACAGATGGATAGGTGGCAGGATTCATGCTATCGCATGATCCAAGTCACTAAGAAGGAAAAGCTTCATGTGATCATGATGATGTGACATGTGCAAGGGGTCGGCCAGATAGATAGGTGTTGTGGCAGAGGTTAGGTTATAGTTAGGGAATTATATTGTATTGTGAGGTGGCGCAACTTGCCACGTGACCAATGTCATAAAGGATAAGGGAAATTAGGAGAAATCCTGGTGTTGAGGTGACAAATAGGTAGATCCACAGACTTTTCAGATTCTATCGTGTGGTAGGAATGGTTATATGACAGTCAAAGTACTATGGGAGAATTGACTAGAGTTATTAGTATTTTTTGGCACTTTTATTTCACTGATTGATTATTTGTTGTTCAAAGACAGGTTGCCAGAAATGAGGTAGCGAGGCATGGTGCCAGAAATGGATAAGCATGTCGGGGGAATCCTTTCAAAAATAAATTTGATAAGATATGCATGAGAAACAAAATGTATTCAGAAAATTTGAATTGTCAGAGCCTCGTAGTGTTTTGAGTAAGAATCGTGATGGATTTTGACATATCACTGACTGTTTACTACTTTACGCATCTAGTTGTAGACATTGAAAGGTAATTTTCAAAGTACATTTTGCAAAAATAGGAAAGGATTTTAAGGTTATAAATATGATCATTCTATGGTTATTTTGCACAAAGGTTATTGAAAATGGACATTCTTAAGAATAAACAGTTTCTCTGGATATGAAAGTAGAAAGAGTATGGGGAGTGATTGCATGAAGAGAATACACTATATTTAAAGGGATATTTAAAGAAAGAGGGGTATTTAAAGGGATATTAAAAGGTAGACTGACTTGCAAGTGCACAAATCATTCAAGCTTCACCTTTTTATACCCTTTGACTCAATTTCCCTAGTTCATTGGCTGGAGAAGAGAAAGAGTAGATGCCAAGTTCTGGGTTCTTTCTTCCTGAATTACTTTCAGATTATGAAGGTATTCTTGGAAGAGCTTTGACATGTATCTTGCATTCCCTTTTCTCTTATATCTCAGCTACGTCCTGTGTTATATTTTCCTAGCTCTGGTGTTTGCTTCTCCTGATAGTAATATTCTTGTTGCCAACTGATTCAATTGGTGTGTACTTTAATTAGTTAGGGGAGCAACATATCCCATTTGAAAACATTTTCTCACCATCGTGTCAAGCATGAAAAATATTTTATTAACAATTTAGGATGGCGATGCAAGAGATCAGTTATATTGAAAGCTGAGTTTTTTTTTCTTCTGGTACTTTTGTCTTATGGTTTTCAATTTCTAATGAGTCATCTTCTTTTGGCCTGAAGCTTGTTGCCCTCCTAGGGTTGTAAAAGGGGATTTCATGGCTTGAAGAAGGCTCCAGTATTTTGGTCCTGGAAGCAAGATATAGCTTAGAATGATTAACACTGATTTTCCAGAGAGCAAGCATAAATAAACTGTGTTAACTCTTATATGGGTTTCTTAGATTTCAAAAGTTGTATTACAAAGGTAGAAAATAATTTTGTAGAAATATAATGTTGGTTCAAATCTCTCCAATGTATGATGTTGTTACATTTATAATTGAACATAATCATCAATTTTATTCATTGAGTGCATTTTTATGATGTATGTGATTCTTATTTCATGCTTTGATCCAGAATGGTCAATTAGATGCTTGGTTAAGATTACAGATCTGACAGGGTTATACAAGGATTTTGATGAGTAGTCTGGGCTAGGGTTAATGGTGAAGGAATATTGTAAGGAAATATTCATAGATCAAACACTATAAAATGAAATTATGTTGTAATATGTTGTATTATTGATGACTCTGATACCCAATGGATAAAACAATGATCTTAGCTTTCAAGGATTTTTACATGTATGTTGTTACTCTGTTGCATGTTATTTCTTGTTGCAATGAATGAATATAAATCATAATATATTTTCCTTTTATGTTGTATTGTAGATAATTTTGTCTCGTATTTAAGCCAAGCTGCAAGATGATTGAATAATTAGCCAGTATTTAGGTCTACCTTGGGTTGTGATTGAATTGTTTAATGAGACTATTTGTTATTTGTCGATGTTGTTAGTTTTTTTTTGATGCTATTAACTTTGTGCTATTGGTGTTATTTTGTGCATCAAAGGGTGTCCCCCTAGGTCTGGCATAACCTAAAGTGGAGGAGGATCATTTGGATCCTTGTTAGTTGGTCCTTTTAAATTAAATGCTCAATAGATGGAGTTGGCTACTCTTTAATATCTATTGCAGGGTGAATTGGTTGTTGATCTATAATCCACCATAAAAAAATAATGAACACGAAGGCTGACGTCACGATGAATAATATTCACCGTCGGGCAAGTAGAGAAGTCTGCTAGTGAAGGAGAAATTCACTTGATGGTGGCTGATGTCACAGGATGCACATGCGTTAGTGGTCCAAAAGGTTGAAGCATTTCATCGAGTAAATGAGTGATTCAAATAACCAAGGTGCTAAGGTGTAGTGAACTTTGTCTTGTTTGAAAACACTATTACAATGTGTCTTGCATCGAATAATATATTGTGTCGACTAATCGCAGCCTTGAAAAAAATAATGGATAACTTGTTCACAAAAAATAGTGACCTAGTGTAGAAAACACACAGTGTTATCGAAACAATGCCGTAAAAAACATGTGACATTTTGGAAGGGACACGGCTAAGCTCTGACCAAATTTTAAAAATATGAAAATATCATAGGTTTCATGCAATGCAGGATCCCGGTTACCTTTATCCGTATGTATTTTAGAAGCATTCATTGTCCCCTACTACCCACCTTACTCTGACCATGCACAACTAAAAAAAGATTTGCAAATAAATAAGTGCGCATGCGCCCCCCTTAAAATATCTTGTGCTTCATGTGCTTTCCATCCAAGAAAGCCTTTTTTGGAAGCATTCAAGCAGAGATGCTCGTTGGTGCGGTCAACGGATCGGGCCTCAGCGATTTAATGGAGAGAGGACTTAAGATAATTTGATGATTTAATTGGATGAGGATGATAGCTTATGTACAAAGATGCACTGGGTGGAAAACATTGTGTTTTCTATCTTGCGGGGCCTGGTTACCTCAAATGCAAGAAATTTAAAGAGCTGACATCTTTTTAAGGAGAAATCATCCATTTTAAGATGAACTCCTGAGCTATAATCATGCATTCCTGATTAAATATTTGGAGGAAACTATTGAGTGTTTTTAATGGCATTATGACTAAGGTGATCACTGCACGAATATGGGTCCCTCCCGATGGGCACGGTCATGCCAACTGCATGTTGTTTTTATTAATGCATGTGAAATTGCAGCGGTCCACATGTTCTCCATCAAAGGTGACTGGCCCAGATTAATTCAACCTTGTGCAGTCAAATAAGAAGCAAAAACATTTTAAGCGCGCAAGTGCCTGGACAAAAAAATCGTAGCTTTCCTGCATTGGGGGATCTCGGCTACCTTTATCCTGAAGGATTTAAGTAGCGTTCATCATCTTCTACTACCCACATTACTTTGACTATGCATGACTAAAACAAAGATGTGCAAATAACCAAGTGCACAGGCACCCCGCTAAAAACATCTTATGCTTCCTGTGCTTTCCGTCCAAGCAAGCCTTTTTTTGGAAGGATTTAGGCATAGATGCTCATCGGTGCAGTCAACAAATCACACCTCAATGATTTAATGGAGAGAGGACTTAAGATACTCTGATGATTTAACTAAACAAGGATGATATCTTATGTACAAAGATGCGTGGAGTGGAAAACATAGTGTGTTTTCAGTCTTGTGGGGCCCGGTTACCTCAAATGCAAGCAATTTAAAGAGCTAACATATTTTTAAGGAGCCATCATCCATTTTAAGATGAACGCCAGAGCTATAATCACGCCTACCTGATTAAATATATGGAGGAAATTGCTAAGTATTTTTTATGGCGTCATGACCGAGGTAATCAATGCAGGAATATGGGTCCCTTGCAAAGGGCATGGTCATGCTAAAAATATGTTTTTTTGATTAATGCACACAAAATTGTAGCAGTCCACATGTTCTCCATAAAAAATGACTAGCTAGGATTAATTCGACCTTGCGCGGTCAAATATGAAGCAAAAACATTTTAAGCGCGCAAGTGCCTGGACCAAAACATCGTAGGTCTCTTGCATTGCGGGATCCTAGTTACCTTTATCCAAAAGAATTTAAGAAGAATTCAACGTCCCCTACCACCCACCTTACTTTAACTATGCACAACTAAAACAAACATGTACAAATAACTAAGTGCGTAGGCATCCCACTAAAAACATCCTGTGCTTCCTGCACTTTCTGTCCAAAAAAGCCTTTTTTTTGGAAGGATTCGAGCAGAGATCCTCGTCGGTGCACTCAACAGATCAAGCATTGCCAATTTAATGGAGAGAGGACTTGAGATACTCTGACGATTTAATTGGATAAGGATAATATCTTATGTATAAAGATGTACAGGGTGGAAAACATAGCATATGTTTTCTGTCTTGCGGGGCACGGTTAATCAAATGCAAGCAATTTAAAGAGCTAACATATTTTTAAGATCAACGGGCGAGCTTGAACCATGTGTACATGATTAAATAAAGGGATAAATTTTTATGTCAAAGGAGTGCACACAAGGGAAAGTGTTGAGTGTTTTCACCACAGTCATAACCAAGGTGCTCTCCGCAATAATTTGAGTCCGTCCATGTCTAGAATTTTGGTGCAGAGCACCCTAGGGTTTTAGCTCTAAGCCCTAGTAATTTGCAGAGTGATCAAAGGAGTAGATCACGGTTAGCAGTCAGATATCTACCTCAACCTTAACAGTCTTAACTCCTAATGAAAGAGCGGGCTAGTTGCATAGTCGGTAGATGATCAGTGGTTAACGTGAAACAGTCTACGATTACACGACAAAGGTTGGTCGCCAAGTCGGGAGATGATCGGCGGTTAGCATCAAACAGTCTGTGATGACACGACAAAGACAGGTCGCCAAGTTGGGAGATGATCAGCAGTTAGCATCAAATAGCCTGCAATGAAATGACAAAGGCAGGTCGCCAAGTCGGAAGATGATCAACGGTTAGCATCAAACAGTCTGCGATTACACGACTAAGGCTTGTCGCCAAGTCGAAAGAAGGTTGGTGGTTAAGTTACTAAGTGCTGCGATAACGCGACAACAGTGAGTAGCAAGGTCGCAGGATCACAGGCGGTTAAGTCAATCAGTGTGGCGATGACGCGACAACAGTGAGTAGCAAGGTCGTAGGAACACAGGCGGTTAAGTCAATTAGTGTGGCGATGACGCGACAACAGTGAGTAGCAAGGTCGCAGGATCATAGGCGATGAAGTCAATCAGTGTTGTGATGACACGACAACCATGTAGCAAGGTCACAGGATCACAGGCGGTTAAGTCAGAAAGTGTTGTGACAACGAGATGACTGTGAGTCGCGTGATCACAGGATAATAAGAAGTGAAGTTTATCAGTACTGCGATATCGCGACTAAAGGATGATTTGACTGGTCAACATTGGAAGAAAATGCCAAGATAAAAAGAGAACGCCACGGAGGAAAACATTGTCCACGTTGACAGCCATGCTGAGAATGATGATAGTTGCACAAGGAAGATGAAGAGCCGAGGTAGTTAGAATCTTCAGACGGTGGGTAACCTAGAAACGGTTACAAATCAAGAAGAGGCCGAATATATGAACAAGGAGGAAAACTTGTAGAAGGTTGTTGTTGAAGAAGTTAGAGAATGAGGAGACTAGCAGAGAAGATTTCAATTTGCATTGTAATTTCTGGTTTTCAATAAAGATATAGTTTCCTGTGTTTTCTGTGTGTGCTTCTTTTGTGTGCAGACTTCTGTAGAGTAGGATTTTGAATTCAATTAAGCCTCATGGATGCTTTTTGACTCTGATAATCCATCCTATGGAGTGTGACTGTCAAGAAGCATCCCTCATGTATTTGTATTCTATTTTTGTGTTTGTGACTGAGAAGTGGCTAGTCAAAATGGTAGACAAGTCTTAGGCGAGCTTAATGGTCTGGCTAGAGAACTTGTAGGAGAGAGAGATAGCAAGAGAAGGTGCATGACTGAATTTATTCAGTCATGGAGAGGAAGATAAGGTAGAGAGTGAAGCATTTCGGTGGGCAGGAAACCTAGGAGAGAGGGAGCATAGAATTCCTTCTATTCAGGGTCTGTGAGTAACCCTGAAGAGACTCAAGTGTGAGTCTAGAGGATCCTGAAGGTGAATAGGGTCCAAGGTGAGATTCCTAAGAAAGAGTAGGAGTCTAGGAGCAAGGTGACCTCCCCATCAGATTGGTATCAGAGCCCAGTTAAAGATTTGGGTTTGAAATTTGTAGATGTTTCAAAGTACTGAGGAATCAGTAGGAGAATCAGCCATGGTGACAAATGTAGAGTTGGCTAAAGAGGTGAATGAGCAAAAGGAGAGGAATAGACTCCTTGATGAAACTCTAGAGTTAATGAGAAAACAACTAGAGGATATTGCTGATAAAGTAACTAGAGAAGCAAAGAGTTCCAATAAAGGAAAAGTTGTTGCAGAGGAGGATGTTATACTAGAACCAGACCCTCCTATGCCAAAAGAACCATTCTTGAAGGCTATCAAGGCACTAAGTGGAAAGTCATTGGACGGAGTACCAGTACTTGCTGGAAAAATGGATTCTGAGCTGGTAATGGAATGGATTGAAGGAATGGAGAATAATTTCGACTGTGAAGGGTTGACTGAAGCACAGAAAGTGAAAGTTGCTAAGTCTAGATTGAGAGGAGTAGCCTTAACTTGGTGGAAATTCATCCAAGAAGAAAGAGAAAGAGAAGGTAAAAATCCTATTGCAAACTGGCAGGCTATGGTGTCAAAGATTAAGGAGAATTATCTCCCTGAAAACTATGAGATTCAGCTTCATAGAAAGAGGTAGAGTTTGAGACAGAAAGATTTGGATGTGGCTGCATATACTGAAGAATTTCATAAACTATGTTTGAGATCAAGAGTGCAAGAAGAAGAAGCAGTAAA
>MU227637.1:2393916-2485087 GCA_018584345.1 Thuja plicata | reverse complement strand
GAGATACTGCAGGAGAACAAAAATTACTTCTGATGAGTGGCAAGGAGTTCTTGAAAGATTTCAAGGAGGAAGAAGAGATTGGGTTTGCTGTTTTGTTGAAGCCCAAGGAAGAAGAGGTGAAGAAAGCTACTGTGTTTCCTAAAGAAGTCCAAGATGTGTTGGACAAATACAAAGACATTATTAGAGATGGTACACCAGCAACATTGCCACCACAGAGAGCAGTCAACCATAATATTGACTTTGTACTAGGAGCTTCACTACCCAATAAGGCAGCTTATAAGATGACACCAAAGAAGAATAAGGAGATAGCAAGGCAGATCCAGGAGTTGTTGAATCAAGGATTGATAAGGAAGAGTATCAGCCCATGTGCAGTACCAGTGGTACTAGCACCCAAGAAAGGAGGTAAGTGGAGATTGTGTACTGATTCTAGAGCAATAAATAGGATTACAATAAGATATAGATTTCCTATTCCTAGAATTGAAGATCTGATGGATTGTTTAGGCAGTGCACAATATTTTTCTAAAATTGATTTAAAAAGTGGATATCACCAAATTCAGATGAAAGAAGGTCATGAGTGGAAGTCAGCTTTCAAAACTAATGAAGGTCTGTATGAATGGTTGGTCATGCCATTCGGGCTGACAAATGTGCCAAGTACTTTTATGAGACTGATGAACAAAGTGTTGAAATTCTATATAGGTAACTTTGTAGTAGTTTACCTAGATGATATATTGGTTTACAGTAAGAGTAGAGAAGAGCATCTCAAGCACTTGGATATAGTGTTAAGGAGATTGCAAGAAGAGCAACTGGCCATTAATTAGGAGAAGTGTGAGTTTATGAAGGAGTTAGTTTACCTTGGTTTTGTAGTGTCACAGGGTAATCTAAAGATGGATGAAGATAAGATCAAAGCTATTCTGACATGGCCTACACCTAAGACAGGTACTGCTGTAAAAATTTTCCATGGTTTGGCTCAGTTTTACAGGAAGTTCATCAGAAAATTTAGTGGAATATGTGCCCCAATGTTGGAAACAATAAAGGGAGGAGTGAAAACAAAATTTGTGTGGACAAACAGGGCTAATGAAGGATTTGAGAAACTGAAGAAAGAGCTAGCCACTAAGCCAGTGTTGGTATTACCTAGTTTTGAAAAATTGTTCACAGTGGAGTGTGATGCAAGCAACATTGCTATTGGAGCAGTGATGAGTCAAGAAGGGAGACCTGTTGCCTTTTTCAGTGAAAGGTTAAATGAAGCAAAGACCAGGTATTCTTCCTATAACCTTGAACTATATGCATTAGTGCAAGCACTGAGAAAGTGGAGGCATTATTTATTGCCTAAAGAATTTGTAGTTTATACTGATAATCAAGCTTTAAGATTTATAAACACTCAAGAGAAGCTCAGCTTAAGACACATTAAGTGAATGGAATTCCTACAATCTTACACATTCACAATTAAGCATAAGAAAGGTCAGGTGAACAAAGTTGCAGATGCTTTGAGCAGAAGACTGCTGACAGTGTAGGAAATACAGCTGAGAAGCATTGGAGTAGAAGAATTTAAGGATTTGGATGCAGGGGATGAAGATTTTGCAGAAGCATACAAGGTATGCTCTGATTTTGAAAATCATTTTCACAGTGAATTTGCTAACTATACTCTGCAGAATGGCTTGTTGTTTAGGGACAATCAATTATGTGTTCCAAGGGGTTCCATGAGAGAGAACCTGATACAAGAAAAACACAATGGATGTTTGAGTGGACATTTTGGATTGAATAAGACTCTGGAATTAGTAAATAGATACTATTATTGGCCGAAGATGCAGAAAGATGTAAGGAGATATGTAGAGAAATGCACAGTTTGTCAGAAGGCAAAGGGGACCTTTACAAATGCTGGTTTGTATCAACCACTAACCATACCAGAAAGGCCTTGAGAATTTTTGAGTATGGATTTTATTGTGGGGTTACCTAGGACAAAGACTGGTTATGATAGTATTTTTGTTGTAGTAGACAGGTTCAGTAAAATGAGTCATTTTATACCTTGTAAGACCACTAATGATGCCAGTCATATTGCTCACTTATTTTTCAAGGAAATAGTTGGAATTCATGGTTTTCCAGTAAGCATAGTGTCTGACAGAGATGTCAAATTCATGGGTCATTTTTGGAAGACCTTATGGAGAAGATTGGGAACAAATTTGTCCCACAGTTCTTCCTACCATCCTCAAACAGATGGTCAGATAGAAGTTATCAACAGAGTGTTGGGAAACTTTCTTAGATGCTTAACAAAGGAGTATGGACAAACCTGGGATCAAGTGTTACCACAGGCAGAATTTGCTTATAATGATAGTGTTAACAGGATTACAGGGAAAAGCCCATTTCAGATTGTATATGGGGTGCATCCACATGGAGTTTGTGAACTTAGAGACTTAAAAGGACAGGGAGTGATAAGTGGACATGCTGATGACTTTGCACAGTCTATGAAGGAGATACATGATCAGGTGAAGAAAAATCTGATTGAGTCAAATCAGAGATTAAAAGAGAAGGTAGATGAAGGAAGGAGAGAAGTCCAATTTTAGATTGGAGATCTGGTAATGGTACATCTGAACAAAGACAGATTACAAAAGGGGATTCCTACTAAGCTGCAAATGAGGAGAATAGGTCCCTGCAAGATATTGGAGAAGTATGGGCAGAATGCCTATAAAATTGATTTACCTAACAATTTGGAAATGTCACCTATTTTTAATGTGCAAGATTTGATTCCATACAGAGGACCAGTGATACCTGAGATTACTCAAAAGATGGAAGTAGGAAAAGATATTCAAGATATACAAGTGAAAGCTAAGTCAAAGTTGCAAGCAGATAAAATCCTGGATTCACGAGTTCAGAAGACAACTCGACGCAGGGTATATAGAGAATACCTTGTCAAATGGTTAGGGTTACCAGAAGAAAAAGCGACATGGATGGACGAAGAAGACTGCAGAAAACAAGGAATTAGTTCGGCATTGTTGCCGACTAATCCAAACTAAATTCTTCTTTCGCAGAGGGGGGAGTATGGTGCAGAGCACCCTAGGGTTTTAGCTCCAAGCCCTAGTAATTTGTAGAGTGATCAAAGGACAAGATCACGGTTAGCAATCAGATATCCACCTTAACCTTAATAGTCTTAACTCCTAACAAAAGAGTGGGCTAGTCACACAGTCAGTAGATGATCAGCGGTTAACGTGAAATAGTCTACGATTACACGACAAAGGTTGGTCACCATGTCGGGAGATGATCGGCGGTTAGCATCAAACAGTCTGCGATGAAATGACAAAGACAGGTCGCCAAGTCGGGAGATGATCGGCGGTTAGCATCAAACAGCCTACGATGACACGACAAAGGCAGGTCGCCAAGTTGGAAGATGATCGACGGTTAGCATCAAACGGTCTGCGATTACACGACTAAGGCTTGTCACCAAGTCAGAAGAAGGTTGGCGGTTAAGTTACTAAGTGATGCAAAAATGTGACAACAGTGAGTAGCAAGGTCGCAGGATCACAGGAAGTTAAGTCAATCAGTGTGGTGATGATGCGACAACGGTGAGTAGCAAGGTCATAGGATCACAGGCGGTTAAGTCAATCAGTGTGGCGATGACGCGACAATAGTGAGTAGCAAGGTCATAGGATCACAGGAGGTGAAGTCAATCAGTGTTGCGATGACACGACAACCATGTAGCAAGGTCACAGGATCATAGGCGGTTAAGTCAGAAAGTGTTGCGACAACGAGATGACTATGAGTCACATGATCGCAGGATAACAAGCAGTGAAGTTTATCAGTACTGCGATATCACGACTAAAGGAAGATTTGACTATCAACATTGGAAGAAAATGCAAAGATAAAAAGAGAATGCCACAGAGGAAAATGTTGTCCACGTCGACAGCCATGCTGAGAATGATGACAGTTGCAGGAGGAAGATGAAGAGCCGAGGTAGTTAGACTCTTCAGACAGCGGGTAACCTAAAAACGGTTACAAATCAAGAAGAGGCCGAATATATGAACAAGGAGGAAAACTTGTAGAAGGTTGTTGTTGAAGAAGTTAGAGACTGAGGAGACTAGAAGAGAATATTTCAATTTGCATTGTAATTTCTGGTTTTCAATAAAGATATAGTTTCCTGTGTTTTCTGTGTGTGCTTCTTTTGTGTGCAGACTTCTGTAGAGTAGGATTTTGAATTCAGTTAAGCCTCATGGATGATTTTTGACTCTGATAATCCATCCTATGGAGTGTGACTATCAAGAAGCATCCCTCATGTATTTGTATTCTATTTTTGTGTTTGTGACTGAGAAGTGGCTAGTCAAAATGGTAGACAAGTCCTAGGCGAGCTTAATGGTCCAGCTAGAGAACTTGTAGGAGAGAGAGATAGCAGGAGAAGGTGCATGACTGACTTTATTCAGTCATGGAGAGGAAGATAAGGTAGAGAGTGAATCATTTCGGTGGGTAGGAAACCTAGGAGAGAGGGAGCATAGAATTCCTTCTAGTCAGGGTCTGTGAGTAACCCTGAAGAGACTCAAGTGTGAGTCTAGAGGATCCTGAAGGTGAATAGGGTCCAAGGTGAGATTCCTAAGAAAGAGTAGGAGTCTAGGAGAAAGGTGACCTCCCCATCAAATTTGATGTTCGTATTGCCCATTTTCCTACTTTTGAGTCATATATGACAGCTGAGAATTTGTGGGACCGTATGGATTGACACACTAAGGTTTTATAAAACTGTCAATATGACACTTGAATATCTTAATAAACCGTCAATACTTATTATAGGCAATATAATATTTAATTTAATAATATAAATATGTTATTTTATAATATAGGTGATATATGTATAATAAATATATTCTATTTTCTAATATAAATGTTTCTAATTTTAGAAACATGTTTTACCAATTTAAAATAAATATACATGTTAAAACGTACAAACTTAGAAACTTTCTTGATTAATTTGATGTTTTCGCTATACTAGTAATTTATAATTACCTTTAAATTTTATTTATTGTTTTCACAAACAAAAGTTTCTGTGTAAATTTTTTATTTTTGCATATATTATTAATTTACACTTCTTTTCTAATTTCAATAATTAGTAACAATTATATATAATAATACTAAAATGTTTATTATATATTTTTACCAATTATATTCATCAATTAGAAATTTTTTGACAATCAGTAGTCATCATAAAATGTAAAATGAAAGACATTAAAATGACCAAACCGCCATAAAAATTCATATGACAGAGAGGGGTGACTGTCAAATTCCAGGCCTTGGTCCCTCTCGATGGGCACGGTTATGCCGACTACATGTTGTTTTGATTTTTATCCACAAAACTGCATTGGTCCACATTCTCACCAAAAAAATTAATAGCCCGGATTAAATGGACCTTGCGTGATTAAATAGGAAGCGATAACCTTTTAAGCGTGGAAGTGCGCAGACAAACAAAACGTATGTTTCATGCATTATGGGTCCCGGTTACCTTTATCCAAAAGGATTTAAGCAATGATCATCATCTCCTACTATTCACCTTAGCTCAACCTCGCGCAATTAAAATGAAGATGCACAAATAATTAAGTGCGTAGGCACCCCACTGAAAAACATCCTACATTTCCTGCACTATCGGTCCCAAGAAGATTTTTTTACCTGTGTATTTAAGCAGCAACGAACGTCAGTGTGTTCAACAAGATTTTTCTTTGGCAATTTAATTGAAAGGGGACCAAATCTTAAGTACATAGATGCATGGGGTGGAAAACATAGTGTGTTTTGTGTGTTAAGGATCCCAGTTACCTTATACGCAAGCTGTTTGAAGACCAATTGCCTATTTTAAGATCAATGGTTGAACTTTAATCACACACACCAATAAATGTGAGGAAATGTGGCAGTGTAATATATTTGTCTATTACGCACAAAAACCTAAAAATATAGAACAATTTGGGGTGGGCGATGATATTTTATTTTTTATGCACTAGATAGATTTCAAATCTTTAAAAAGTTGTAATAGTGAAATGTTTCACTCTTATGAGCCCGTCGCATCTTTCTTCGTCCAACGAATGAATTCCAATTTTTCATTGAAAAGTGTCACATTATTCACCCACAAGAATAAACCTATTTGCAATATTTTACTTTTAATGACCTATTCCAAGTTTAAGATAAGATGCCAAACAATAAAATTGAAAAGTATATGTGCAATCCATGAACATAAAAGACAACACAGGAAGTGCAAAATTTTCATTAACAATAATTGTCTATTTTATGTACTCAAGGTCATAGTGATCATGGAAGAGAAAAGATGATTGTAATTGGTCGTATTGTAGATTATTTACACACACATAATTTAAAAAGTCCAAACATTTTCCAAGACCCGATAATGAATTCTTGAGTATAAGTGGGAATTGAGAATCAAATTAATAACACGTGGCCTATCATAAACATATAGTATAATACAGGTAGACCTATCCACCTTTGGACACCCCGCCACATCCATGAGTTTGAGGCAATCCTGTCGCCTCCACGAATTTCACCTTACAGCCTTTTGCATGACGCACCCAAACCTCTAGAATCTCTTCAAACATAATGGTTGACTAGGCAAACATCTTGTTAGCAGCAAGGGTTGCCTCCAAATTTGTACTAACCAACTATTGTTCTTGAAGAAATGCATGCTCTTGCTTCACGTTCTTCTTGGTCAACTCTACAAAAAACCTATCCATGTCATAGTTTTTCTTCTGAATTCTTCAATTTGTGACAAAAGGTGTTTGTTATCTTCTTCAGTAGCCTCCAACTTTTGTGATAGCATAGTAATAAGATTGCACTGAAGCTGAATATGAATTTGTGTCAAATTCTCTACTAAACTCTTCAAGGTAGCAGTCATGAGGGGATCCTTTGTGGCTTCATTATTTCCACTTTTCCCCCCTGCAACACACCACCACCATCTGATACAACCACCAATGGTGCTTCCATTAAATATTGTCCTTCTATCTGACCAGATGACTTGGTGGCCCTTGCATGATTTTTTGATCTATTAGACATTGACAATCGTAAACTCATATCCACAAAGTGGTTCATTCTAGATTTTTCAGCGCCATTTACATGTGTGAGAGCATCTTTCCTCTTTCCCATCTCTACATCTAAACTATGTGTTGGTACCCAATATAGACCTGGTATTTAAATTTTCATGTTTGAGGTCTTGAATCTCTTTGAACTACTTTGAACCAAGGTTCAAAGAGATTTGAAGTGGTTCAGTTGCATAAAAAGGTTTGTTGGTTCAGAGTTTGAAGTTTGCAGGTCAAGTTTCAAATGCAGATGTGTGCCATTGTCAAATTTGAAATGTGAATTCAATATGCAGATTCAGTTTCAAACCCATAGTCCAAAAGGCAGATTTTGAGGTGTAATTAATCAGTTTGAATTCAAGAGTTTGGTTTAGAGTTCAAAGCCCCGGTACACTCTCATAAACTCAATACTTGGGATCGACATTATGAACAAAGGTCAATGCTACAGATACAAAATTTGATTGTACAATATTCTATGACAGTAATGGATGATATGAATCGAACAAAGTATTGAAAGGTTGTTCAAACCCGTAGGCACATGAATTCATGGTGACAACCAGGTGCATCATGTTGGTGCAATTAAAACACAAAAACCCATGGATTTGCATGAAAGGACGAGCTCTGTGATCTCACCAACTGATTAGCCCAAGCACAGCATGAATGGTTCCTCCAATGGAAAGGTACTGAAGCATTTGTCAAAGGGCGTCAGTGATGGATATAATGCATAAAGAAACATCTAATCTTTTGTATCCCCTGTAGTTTGGAATTGATGATTGTTTGTTGAACCCGATATCTATATATCAGGAATAGAAAGGAAATGTCATCAGATAAAGGTATACGTGACAGAGCCAAATATGATGCTTGGTCACCAAATGAAGTGGCGACGTGGAGTGTTCAGTAGTTGACATTTTTCCATTTAATTCTATATACCTATTTAAGGTAGATATAGTAAAGTGTGAGCTTTGGGTATTTGTGTAGAAGCACAGACACTGCATGTAAATTGTTCGACAGAATGCTGATCTGGTTCAACGGAAAGTAAAGGAGAGATAGGCGTATTGCTCACGCATGAAGAGCCAAAGCCATCACCTCCAGCTAAACTCATCAATCTGGAATATAGATTCCACGACTTTAGTAGCACAGAGCAATATAAATGGTGACTTTTCATCATTAAAAGTTGCCGATATATAGAGCTCTGTGAATTGTTAGAAAAATGGTTAATACGATTCAGATGTAGCAAAGTGAGCATTGTGGAACCATGACATCGAAGGCACATTAGATAAATCTGAATTGTAATGATTAGAAGATGTTTGATGTTGGCTTTGTCCACATCGAGAAGCATCCACACAGGCCCGAGTACACCCGAAATATGGATAGACCAATTTGTGCATTGGGTCTTGTTGAAGACATATTAGCTCGATAGTCACCGGTTCAACATGGTGATATTCATATTCCTCTTATGCATCCTTGAGGGTGAAAGCTCAAGGTCTCGTTTCTCTTGCCCGAGCATTTCTTCATATATATATGAAAATCCAGTAAACCATATGTCGGTGTGCCCATTCATCTGCATACATGTCAATTGGTGTACGTGGTCTGGTAGATTGCAGGGTTCTAAACTTCTAAATTCTTTCGATCACCTGACATAATGTCCAATGTAATCATGTGGAGCACCATCGAAAGTGTGTGATCTCAGTTTGGGTATATGTACTGCAGTTGGTGGAGAGATATGTAAAATAGAACGAGTCGTAAGACATCATAACTGTGGCTTCCACATGCCTTAAGGAACTTCAATCACACTGACTTCCTCGGCCTCCTCTAGTTTGTTCATTGGGGAATTCAATGGAAATATGCAGCTACAGATCACACACATATTCAAGATTGGAGGTCGAATATCTGTCTTTGTCTGTTAGAGAGAACGACATCCAGTGATGCACTAGTTGATGGGGAAAGGGTAAACACAACATTTGGTAGCAATTGAAACCACCAAAAGTATGCTGCTAAGTTCAGAATGATGACCAAATCGATGTCACAGTGGGAGCATAGTAACCACAGAGAAAGATTTAAAAACTCAAAAAGCTATTCATGCCCGATAAAATGCTTGCACAACCATAGTGGCCGATCCCCTGATCAAGTTTGAGCTCGGAATGTTTGGAGCTTGTCATCCAGACATGAAGAAGCGTGTTGAGAATTGTTATATGTTGACTTGCCATGTATCTTTGGAATGTGAAAAGAGTGAAATAAATGCAGGTTTCTTTTACTCGAATGCTAAGCAGAGGGAGAAAATGATATCCTAGCAAAAGAAGGGATTGTAGCTCTAAGGAGAGCAAGGAGACGGAATATGGTGAGATTGGTGCTTGCTTGTGGTGGTGAGGCTGTTAATTTTGTTGATGACTTGACTCCCGATGTGCTTGGCTGGGCAGGATTTGTATATGAGCATGTGCTTGGGGAAGAAAAATACACCTTTGTGGAGAATGTCAAAAATCCTCACTCATGTACAACTCTTATCAAAGGGTCTAATGATCATACTATTGCTCAAATTAAGGATGCAGTTATTACAGTTATCAAGGTTGGAACATTGAAACCATCAAACTGTCTGACAGCTCATATTCATGTTATTGGAGGAGATAATGGGGTCCATGAAACCTTAGGATTTGGCAGCTTTTGAAATGAGAGTTATGTTGACTCCTCTCCAACATTCACTGCCGAATCTCAAAACAGTTCTTTACAAATCATAATATTACTACTAAAACCAATAGTTAAAATATGACTTTAATAAATTATTTTATAAAGTTGTAATGTTTGATTATTGAAACAATTTAAAATATCATGTTGTTGGGTGAAAAAGAAGCAAAAAGAACAGATTAATGTTTGAAAATGAATGCAATATCAAGAATCAGTTTTCATAACTGAAAAAGGAAAAATATCATGGAATTGAAACCAACGGGAGAAGAGATAAATATACCAGCTAAAGATAGAGGAAGGGTTCCAGTTTTTAGAGTTTTGGCTGGGGGACTTTGAGCCATAGCAGAACAGAGGCTGTGAATACAGTGATAGGGGGGAAGATTGGATTTCTCTGAGACTTTGTGCTACTGGGGTTTTTATTCTTCTGGCTTCCAGACTACAGACTTTGGGCTTCAGCCAGGGAGAGGACTTTGTAAAATCATTTCATTTTCTTGAGAGGCTGTGAGAGACAGAGCATGGGCTTTTTCCTTTTTCTCTTTTTCAGAACTGTGTGCCTGAGATAGAGATAAGATTTTGATAGTTGATGTAGTATTGTGAAAGGAGTTTTTGTCTTTTTTTTTGAAATAGTGGTTTGTTTGTAATGTGTAGAAGACATTTCATAATCTTTTACAGTCAGAGAAGGGAGACTGAGGGTTAATTATATCAGAACTTTGATTATGGTGTATTTTCCTTCCACTGGTAATGAACTTAGTGTCATTTTCAGTTTTCTCTGAATTACATTTCAATATCACTGTTTTCCTGTTAGATTGTCAGTTCAAAATATCTTTAAAGGCTCTGATTTTTAATTCTCTCAAGAAGCTGAAAGACACAGTTTCGTTCTCATTACACCATGCAGCGCCCAGCAAATGAACTTTGTGTCATCTATTGTTCTTCACTTTCTTTTATGTAGTAGTATAGGTTCCCACATCTGCATTGTTTTTACGAGTAGATGTTTGATATCCTTTCTTGATTTTAAGTTAAAAGCATCTTATGGTTTTGTAAATTCATTGTAAATCTTACACGGGGAGCTGTACCTGGTTAATTCAGAGGGCACTTACGTTCTTCATAGCGAAGTGACCCAACTGTTGTGCTGCAATTTGTCTTTCGGCCTTGGGTGTTTAGGAGTCATTTTTGTGCAAGTGTTTTGGGAAGACAAATCTGTTCACCAACATATTTTCGGCGACTCTACTAGGGAAAGGAATCACAGTTTCAGTGTTTTCTTTTCTCAGAAATTTGAAGGTACCTCCCCGAGGATGGAGGTTGGTGACTCTATGTTTTAAATCTGTTGATTCTTTGCTAGAAGAGTGCCAGTGTGTATTATGGTTGTAGCTACTGTTCAGCCATGAGGGGCTCAGATTGGACTGTTTGCCTTGGCTCAGTATTCAGCCCTACCTAAATTTTTTAGGGAATAGCTTCCCACATTTTGCGGAGACAAATCTCAGGATCCAAATGATCACATCAAAGCAGTCACTATTGCATGCGGGATTCTTGGCGTGCAGGAAGAAGATATATTTGTTAGACTATTTGTTCAAAGTCTTGTGGGAAATGCTGCAGAATGGTTTCAAAATCTGCAAGATGGATGCATCACCGGTTGGGATGTTTTAAAGGTAAAATTTCTAAGACAATTTCAGCCTGTCATTGACACTTATCAGTTGCTGCTAAATTTCTTTCAAATCAAAATAAAAAGTGATGAGTCTATGAGGGATTTTATTGATAGATTCGACAGATGTGTGGGTAAAATTCCTCAAACTTTCCAGCCAAGTGAAAGTAATCAGTTATGTGTCTTCATAGCTACAATGCAAACTGAAATATGATTTCTATTAAAATCTCAAAAGGTGCAAAAATTGGAAGATGCACAGAGAGAGGCTGTTGAGTTAGATGATGCCATGATATTAAGTGGGCTGAAACATGCAAGAATTTTACAAACAAAAATTTTGTCTTTATGAACAACAATGTTATCCAAAGACAATGTGTTTACAAAATAAGCCTTCCGTGAAAGTAGCAAAGACAACATCACCTATCTCTTTCCATCAAGATTTTACGGTTCTCAATCATGAAGATTTTCAAAAACTCCCTGTGATTGAAGATGATTTCCCTAACATTGCAGGAAATTATCATTTTTATGTGGAATTTGATGACCCTTCTAAGAAAGTGAGTAATCCCACTACACAAGAAGAAAATTCAAGCACGTCCCATGTTGAGCAAAATTTTGGCAATGAAAGAGTGGGTGAAAGTTTTTCTGAAAATCTTTCATTTTCAAAATATGATTCTTTCGCATTTGAAACATCTAATGTAATTCCAGCAAGTGGGCTTGATAAGGAAAATATAGAAAATCAAAATGATCAAGAAAAGTGCAATGGTGTCAAAATAGAGAATTTTTATCATGAAGACATGCAAGCGGAATTTGAGTCTTTTCAATTCGACTACTTACAAGATAATGATGGATTACTGTAGCTTGACTCATTGGGAGGTTATGATAACATGCAAGGTGACCCTTCATTTTCTGTCGAATTGCCACATGCATATTCTGAAATGGAGGCTTTTGAATTTGATTATGAAGATGAGCTACCTGAAAATTATCCTGAAATGGGATCATTCTATTTTGGAGATGATGAGAGCATTTCACTAGTGGGTCTACATTCAGTTTGTTATAACAGAACTGTTGTGAATCATTTTCATGATTTAAAAGGATGCTTCATCAAAAGTCTGATTTTTGTCTCTGAGAATTATGCAGAAAATGTTGATATTCCTAATGCAAACCAGCTAATTAAACATGGTGTTGACACTTTTCTATCGGAAGTGTATGATGCGAGGTGGTTGTTTGGACCCGATAATCTTTTTGAAGGTCTTCGGCAATTCATTGTTATTGGGAGTTTTATCATGATGACTTCTTTCTTTCTTTTGGGAAGGATGCTCTTCACTTTTCAGCCACTCTTCCACACTGGCAGATACTTCTCTCAACCGGTAAATGGTTTCACATGAGCAACTGGGCGTGATCTTTAAGGTATGGGTTTCTTGCCCTATCTTTTGTATATAAAAAATTTGTTGTGCCTAGTTTTAGTTTGCTTTTGTGGTGCTTGTCTGGTCTGCTAGTTTGACTAAGGTGCAAGCTTCGTTCTTGCTGGTAGTTTAGGTGTTTGGCTGGTTGGTTTTGCCCTGCTCCCCTCTGCCCGTCTGCAAGAAGCTCCCTTTCCTCCATCCTCTATTGACTCTTCTACCCAATGGATGCTATGCACTATTCTTTTCCCAGAGATTGCTGGAGTTCTCTGCTTTTGTGCCAAAAATAGTCCCACAGTTAGAGCCCCTGTTGGTACCCAATATAGACCCGGTATTTAAATTTTCATGTTTGAGGTCTTGAATCTCTTTGAACTACTTTGAACCAAGGTTCAAAGAGATTCAAAGTGGTTCAGTTGCATAAAAAGGTTTGTTGGTTCAAAGTTTGAAGTTTGCAGGTCAAGTTTCAAATGCAGATGTGTGCCATTGTCAAATTTGAAATGTGAATTCAAGATGCAGATTCAGTTTCAAACCCATAGTCCAAAAGACAGATTTTGAGGTGTAATTAATCAGTTTGAATTCAAGAGTTTGGTTTAGAGTTCAAAGCCCCGATACACTCTCATAAACTCAATACTTGGGATCGACATTATGAACAAAGGTCAATGCTACAGATACAAAATTTGATTGTACAATATTCTACGACAGTAATGGATGATATGAATCAAACAAAGTATTGAAAGGTTGTTCAAACCCGTAGGCACATGAATTCATGGTGACAACCGGGTGCATCATGTTGGTGCAATTAAAACACAAAAACCTATGGATTTGCATGAAGGGACGAGCTTTGTGATCTCACCAACCGATTAGCCCAAGCACAGCATGAATGGTTCCTCCAATGGAAAGGTACTGAAGCATTTGTCAAAGGGCATCAGTGATGGATATAATGCATAAAGAAAAACCTAATCTTTTGTATCCCCTGCAGTTTGGAATTGATGATTGTTTGTTGAACCCGATATCTATATATCAGGAATAGAAAGGAAATGTCATCAGATAAAGCTATACGTGACAAAGCCAAATATGATGCTTGGTCACCAAATGAAGTCACGATGTGGAGTGTTCAGTAGTTGAAATTTTCCATTTAATTATATATACCTATTTAAGGTAGATATAGTAAAGTGTGAGCTTCAGGTATTTGTGTAGAAGCATAGACACTGTATGTAAATTGTTTGACAGAAAGCTGATCTGGTTCAACGACAAGTAAAGGAGAGACAGGCATATTTCTCGTGCATGAAGAGCCAAAGCCATCACCTCCAGCTAAAATCATCAATCTGGAATATAGATTCCATGGCTTTAGTAGCACATAGCAATATAAATGGTGACTTTTCATCATTAAAATTTGCCAATATAGAGAGCTCTGTGAATTGTTAGACAAATGGTTAATACGATTCAGATGTAGCAAAGTGAGCATTGTGTAACCATGACATTGAAGGCACATTAGAGAAATCCAAATTGTAATGATTAGAAGATGTTTGATGTTGGCTTTGTCCACATCGAGAAGCATCCACACAGGCCCGAGTACACCTAAAATATGGATAGACCAATCTGTGGATTTGGTCTTGTTAAAGACATATTAGCTCAATAGTCATCGGTTCAACATGGTGATATTCATATTCCTCTTATGCATCCTTGAGGGTGAAAGCTCAAGGTATTGTTTCTCTTGCCCGAGCATTTCTTCACATATATATGAAAATCCAGTGTAAACCATATGTCGGTGTGCCCATTCATCTGCATACATGTCAATTGGTGTACGTGGTCTGGTAGATTACAGGGTTCTAAACTTCTAAATGCTTTCGATCACTTGAAATAATGTCCAACGTAATCATGTGGAGCACCATCGAAAGTGTGTGATCTCAGTTCGGGTATATGTACTGCAGTTGGTGGAGAGATATGTAAAATAGAACGCGTCGTAAGACATCATAACTGTGGCTTCCACATGCCTTAAGGAACTTCAATCGCACTGACTTCCTTAGCCTCCTCTAGTTTGTTCATTGGGGAAATCAATGGAAATATGCAGCTACGGATCACACACATATTCAAGATTGGAGGTCAAACATCTGTCTTTGTCTGTCAGAGAGAACGACATCCAGTGATGCACTAGTTGATGGGGAAAGGGTAAACACAGCATTTGGTAGCAATTGAAACCACCAAAAGTATGCTGCTAAGTTCAGAATGATGACCAAATTGATGTCACAGCGGGAGCATAGTGACCACAGATAAAGATTTAAAAACTCAAAAAGCTATTCATGCCTGATAAAATGCTTGCACAACCACAGTGGTCGATCCCCTGATCAAGTTTGATCTCGGAATGTTTGGAGCTTGTCATCCAGACATGAAGAAGCGTGTTGAGAATTGTTATATGTTGACTTGCCATGTATCTTTGGAATGTGAAAAGAATGAAATAAATGCAGGTTTCTTTTACTCGAATGCTGAGCAGAGGGAGAAAATGATATGCTAGCAAAAGAAGGGATTGTAGCTCTGAGGAGAGAAAGGAGATGAAATATGGTGAGATTGGTGCTTGCTTGTGGTGGTGAGGCTATTAATTCTATTGATGAGTTGACTCCCGATGTGCTTGGCTGGGCAGGATTTGTATATGAGCATGTGCTCAGGGAAGAAAAATACACCTTTGTGGAGAATGTTAAAAATCCTCACTCATGTACAACTCTAATCAAAGGGTCTAATGATCATACTATTGCTCAAATTAAGGATGCAGTTAATACAGTTATCAAGGTTGGCAAATTGAAACCATCAAACTGTCTGACAACTCATATTCATGTTATTGGAGGAGATAATGGGGCCCATGAAACCTTAGGATTTTGCGGCTTTTGAAATGAGAGTTATGCTGACTCCTCTCCAACATTCACTGTCGAATCTCAAAACAGTTCTTTACAAATCATAATATTACTACTAAACCCAATAGTTAAAATATGACTTTAATAAATTATTTTATAAAGTTGTAATGTTTGATTATTGAAACAATTTAAAATATCATGTTGTCGGGTGAAAAAGAAGCAAAAAGAACAGATTAATGTTTGAAAACGAATGCAATATCAAGAATCAGTTTTTATAACTGAAAAAGGAAAAATATCATGGAATTGAAACCAATGGGAGAAGAGATAAATATACCACCTAAAGATAGAGGAAGGGTTCCAGTTTTTAGAGTTTTGGCTGGGGGACTTTGAGCCACAGCAGAATAGAGGCTGTGAATACAGTGATAGGGGGGAAGATTGGATTTCTCTGAGACTTTGTGCTACAGGGGGTTTTATTCTTCTGGCTTCCAGACTGCAGACTTTGGGCTTCAGCCAGGGAGAGGACTTTGTAAAATCATTTCATTTTCTTGAGAGGCTGTGAGAGATAGAGCATGGGCTTTTTCTTTTTCTCTTTTTCAGAACTGTGTGCCTGAGATAGAGATAATATTTTGATAGTTGATGTAGTATTGTGAAAGGAGTTTTTGTCTTTTTTTTTGAAATAGTGGTTTGTTTGTAATGTGTAGAAGACATTTCATAATCTTTTACAGTCAGAGAAGGGAGACTGAGGGTTAATTATATTAGAACTTTGATTATGGTGTATTTTCCTTCCACTGGTAATGAACTTTGTGTCATTTTTAGTTTTCTCTGAATTACATTTCAATATCACTGTTTTCCTGTTAGATTGTCAGTTCAAAATATCTTTAAAGGCTCTGATTTTTAATTCTCTCAAGAAGCTGAAAGACACAGTTTCATTCTCATTACACCATGCAACGTCTAGCAAATGAACTTTGTGTTATCTGCTATTCTTCACTTTCTTTTATGTAGTAGTATAGGTTCCTGCATCTGCATTGTTTTTACGAGTAGATGTTTGATATCCTTTCTTGCTTTCAGGTTAAAAGCATCTTGTGGTTTTGTAAATTCATTGTAAATCTTACACGGGGAGCTGTACCCGATTAATTCAGAGGGCACTTATGTTCTTCATAGTGAGGTGACCCAACTGTTGTGCTGCAATTTGTCTTTTGGCCTTGGGTGTTTAGGAGTCATTTTTGTGCAAGTGTTTTGGGAAGACAAATCTGTTAACCAACACTATGCAATTATGGTTCTTAGCGAGGATTCAACTTTATTGGTGCTCAAACAAATTGCCATACTATCAATTTGCATATATAAAGAATGAGAAGATGAGGGCAGATAACTTCTTTGTACCTATCAACAATGTCAGTGATGAATTCCATCTACATCACTGGTGGAAGCAACATAAGATGTACCACATCCAATGCCAGGCTTGCGAGAAGGTGGTTTCTGGTGTGTTCCGCCTGATCTATAAAAAAATCCACAGAAAAGGAAGCATTCAAAATTCTTTCTGACATGCAAAATAGGGAACATGTACATAATACGATTAAATAAATTAATAGACTAGAGGCATCGCGTAGAATAGCATCCATGAACACACTAGGAAAGATATTAAAAAAAATGTGAACAATGGATTTCAAAGCTCAAGAAGTGACATACAACAACATTTTCCATTAGGTTGCTTTAGTAATAGAATTTTTTTGCCCTTCAGTTGCCATAGTAATAGCCTTTTCGATGGGTTAGTAGTTTAAAGATGTCACAAACATGAATGCATGTGTGTATTTAGACATAACAAACATGTCAAAGGAAAGGACAAGGGAAGTGTGTTTGGTTTCTTACAAGATGATATGCCCATCCATCTACAGTCATGACATATTTGTAGACGAACACTGTAAGAAAGATTTAACATCATTGACATGCTGTGTAGCAGAGATAGTGAAAAACATAGACAATATTTTCTTCACAAATGCAAGATAATGAAACTATTTGTGATACGTTTGTTCCATCAATAGAGTAACCACAAATTAGGAAGACCATGTTACGAATGTGTATATAAATTTGACCGTACAATGCATAGAAAAAAATGTGCAAAGAGCTTGTATATCTATCCAATTCAAAATAAAATAACAAGATTTATCAAGAAACATACATTTCAACAAGGCAGATATATAAGACCCCGAATTAATCAACCCTCTTCAGCCACTGTTGTAATGCACTTTTCACTGAAGCTAGTGTGTAAACATATCGATAGTCCACTTGAATTTTCCTAAGAACAATAAACACATAAATGTACTTTTTTTTAAGGACAACAAATAGGTCTATAAATTTGTAAACTCAATCCAACTATACAAACACACACAAAATGAGAAGTTGATGGCACTAAAAATAAAAATTCTACCTAAAGAATACCAGCATTTGGAAGTGCATCATATTACTCACAGATCATCAAGTCTTACAAGAAAAGTACTATTATACACAATTCAAATATAATGAGACATCAGTCAAATATGGAAGGCAATTAAATAAATCATCTGTATCATGATAAAAAATAATATGCCAGAAACCAAGATGCATTGAAAGTTCACCATAGACATAATGTGAACATAACAACACGTGTTATCAACTGTCCAAAGGCACCCATTGAAGCATACAATAAAAAATTAATAGGGTTGACATTAGAAAATGTTAGTAACTTTAGTAGGGCCAGTGATGAGACAATTGTGTTGACTCCTCATTTCCTCTATTTTTTTTTGCGTAAGTGAGGCGATTCCTACATAAAATCTAGTGTGCTTCTTTGGGTCCTTGTGCACCTTTGGGGGGGTGATACCAAGGTCTCAAATACTCACACCAGTTCTTCTAACGGGAGGACAGGATTTGCTAGATTCTTTTTCTGCCATCAATGCATCCACCGCTTTCTCCTATAATTACACAGAGAAGTTAAGTGAGTGCGGCCTCCAAAATAATACGTACATCAATATTAGCATAGAATTCAAAAAAAAATTCATTCACATGTGAAGAAATGGAAGGAATAAAACCTTCTGGCACATTAGGTACAGTAGGGGTCAAGTCTGAAATGTTCCACGCCTTGAAAGAATTTACAGAGTCACTTAAAATTTCAAAAAAAGAGTGGGCAAAGGGAAGCCAGGCATGGGGATCAATGACCTCTATGATTTGGACTTTGACAACGCCTACAGGTAATGGGTTTTTGTGGCACTTTTCATCCTTTCCCATACCTTGGACAATGCCTTTTCCAGCCAATACTCCCTTTGATAGAAGCCCGACCTGATCTCTAATTGCATGTGTCTGAACTTCTTTGTGTAAGGGCCAGTTGTCGAATATGGGTGTCTCCAATCAGAAAATGTACATGCATGAACCAAAATTGCATGTCATAAAGAAAAAATATTTTAGCTTAAATATATAAAGAAAGGGAATGATTCCAACAATTATTGATTCAGACAACCTCAGGGACTTGTCCACTTCATCAAGAAAGACTTTGGCAGGGCTTTCCATTGCAATCTTGACTTGCACAACCTTGCCAAACATGAGAAGCCTGAGATCTAATTTTCCACACATGGTATGTCATATGGTACAATCTTGTAAAGGAAAGAGTGAGTGAGGGGACTATTTTTATAGTATGAAATAGACTATTGGCTGGAAAACATACAGACCAATACATTGTTTGAAGTATTGCGTGGTGTAGGGATTACAACATGCAAAATATTGTCAGAAAATGTTCCCAATAGCTTTCTCATTAGCTCTGATCTACATTCCATGCGTACTGAATTAGCTTGAATGAGAGTATCCTAGAAGACAAAAGATTATTTTACGCTATGTCAGCAACCACTTTCATTTGTACTATAACACCTTGTGAAAGAACATAATACATACATCTCCGATTGGGGCCTGCATCATACAAAGGGTGTGTATGCTAACCCCAACACTATTAGCCTCACATAATGTATAGGTATTATGTATTAAGGAAACTTACTATAGAGGACACTATCCAATGTGTGTACAGAAAAGTATCTACACATTATAACATAGATTATATGAATAATGCTTCTTCCACTCGAACAACACTCACTTGTTCGCATGTGCACCCCTCATCCCTACCATTGCCCTGTGGAGTAGGGTGTGTCACCATTCAGAATGGTCAACATCCTCAACTCCAAAAAAGTGACAAAAAAAAGGAATACCATACACCCACCACAAAAGACTTACCCCAACATCCATCTCATTGTTGTCTAGTGAATTTGGTTTTCTATGTATTCTTTGTGATGACTTATATGGTCTCCTAGATTTCTGCCCACCAGAATGGGAACCCTCATTTTCATTCATGGAGAGAACCAATACAAATCCATCTTCACTACCCTCCTCTGCCAGACCATTTCATTTTTCCACTAAGGCCTGACATGGAAAGATAATTTGGGTGTCATTTATTGGAATTGAAAACGAGGTGAGTGGTCAAATAGATTAATAAATGAATACTTATAATACAAAATTAACTTCTCCTCTGACTGACCACAATTAAGAGACAAAAAATTTCTCTTCCTCCTTTTCTTGAGCCTTTGAATTATATCACTAGACTCCCACCCCATTTTCAAATTTTCAACCACATCAAAAAACTTACTAGGCTCATCTTTTCCAGAACTTTTCCTCCTGATTACCAACTTTTTCCATCCCATGGGACTTGGATGCATGGCAGGTTTACCAGCTGTACCTTGGGTGGCAGGTAGCACAACCATAACTATATCTCTGGTAGTGTCCTGACACCCACTTTTAGATTCACCTAGACCGCCCTTTCAGTGCCGAGTTTTTTCAATGTCAATCGAAATAACATGAAATAGAACAATTATTTCAAAAAATAAAAAATTAGACTACTCATGCTTTCTTCGATTTGCCATTACCTGGTAATATTTTTTGTGCACCAATGCTATCACCTTATTTAATCTCTTCTGCATGGCCTCTACACTCTCATAAACATGCATTTGTTCTTTGATATCGGCCTTACCTTTTTCAGGAGGAGGTCCACTGATGGATTCTTGTCCAGTATGCATATGCACTTCTCTACACGCTTTCTTTAGGACGCAGACCTCATCCTCATCTGGTATTAAATGTTTCTCTCCCTCCTTTGGTAGTAACCATGTACTTTGGAAGTAGAGCATTATCATTTTCCCCCGTGTCTTGGTGCTTTGATGAATGGAAGTTCATGCCTATGCAGGTTGATCCTTCCAATGTCCCAAAATTATAGTCCTTCGTCTACCGAACACGCACCTTTGTGGCATTAATATATTGGTTTATTGTTGCACCATTTGATTCTATATTCGTTCCCCCTTGTGCACATAGAAGCGGATAAAAAAAACATTTATATAGGCACGAAGCTTACAAGATGGAACATAATATCATCGGGGAAGAAGGATGAATACACTATTTTTATACTCAACTTTTTAGAAATAAATCACACCTTACAATCACCCTGAAAATTCACACCCTCTCCCTAATCATTGCCAAGATCCATCTTGTCCACATCATTTTGTTCTTAGTACTGGCATACTTGTCATCACTCTTTTTGCCTTCGTTCATGTTAGTGTCGACATCAGCAGTCCCTCTTTCATCCTGAGCTCTGCCACTGTCACCCTTACCAACTGTATCACCTTCAACTACTCACTTTGAGGGGTCGTCCACACCACACACAATGCTCACATCACCCCAAAGAAAAAATATTATTCCAACAACAAGACGCACATCATTTGAATCTTGAAGAGCATGAAGCATATATATATGCATTTTAACACCAAAATCATTCAAATTATATGATATTTCTATGATGCAATATGATTACCAGTTTACTTGTTTCACTCACATGGGAAGCTCTCACCATTCTGGGAGACAACCTAATGAAATTCCTCACTGTGGGATGACAATGAAAATTCAACTTATTACTGATCTTGCAATCCCTTTGATGGATTGCGACCAAATAATATTTATAGGAATCCTAAAACCATAATATCTTACCGACACATTTTTCACATCTTTTGAAGCCCTCTGAGTTAGACCAATGTACAACACCTGAAGTGTATCACTGATTTCAAGTAATTTTCCCTTTAACTTTTGCATCATACCAGCCTATACATATTAAATAATAGGAGTTTTACTAGCTGGTCAAGTTGCAAAAATAATGCGTGCCTTCGACCTCCCAACGAAATTTTTTTGAGTGGAAGATAAACTTAACATATAGACTATCGACATGTTTACCATTTGTACCAAAGAGCTACATGTAAGGTTCCACTATTCTCTTCCAGAATTGAATTCATGAGGGGATCCCCTGATTCAACTAGGAGCTTCATTTTAGAGAAACCCCTATTTGTCAACTTACCATGTTATGGAGGTTTGTATTTGTCACTGGGCACAAAAAAACATTTAATGCCTCGGCAAAAAATTTAAACCAAAATGAGATTACCACGCGCTTTAACACATAATCAACATTTTGATGAATATTTTAATAAAACGTACACTATGGAAAAGAACAATTATTTTAATAAACATCTATATCTATAGATTGTCTTTGTCACCATGAATATACTCATGTCAACCTTGTAAAAGGTACATAAATAAACTCCCTTTCATCTTTAATATACCTAACACAAAAATTCATAAATATCTATTCTATGTATAACTTCTTCATTCGATTTGATCGGTATAGTCACAAACTTTATATATCAATCAATGTAATTTTATTATATATCGAACAACATACAACTTCTATATATAATATTTTCCATTTAACATAAATAATATAAGGAATGGATAGGACGAGTGATCAAATTATATGGCATCGCAAACTTTGGATTATGGTTATTCCTGCATAATTTTGTTCGCTCTGAGGCTATTTGTGCAAATGGATAGCCTTACATTGAAAGGCTATGATTAAGGGTAGAGAGGTGTGCCATGGGAAGGGATATATGCCACGATAATGGTATGTACCCTTTCTGACCCATCACAATGATATGCATAGACAATCACCCAAGATATATAAAAAAAAAAACCATTGCATAGGATAAATAAAAGCACTATGATAGGAACCCGGGAGTTTATAACATCACCGGGGGAAATAGGGATATCACCCAACAAGATGGAATGTGGAAAGCCAAGTAAAGAAAGTGTAGAACTACATTCCAAGGAATTTTGGTAATCCTGGCAACAGACAGGTGTCAACATACTATAAAATCCCTATTTGTTTGTATATATATATTTTCATTATATATAATGGTTGTTAGATGTTGATATCTAAATAAATTGGCTATTTAGCTATATTTTCAAATTAACAGAATTTGTGGCCTTCATTATAACACCTGATTCTTTCCCTGAATTTAAAATTAACAGTATGTTTTCAATGTGACCTACACCCTCCTAACTAACAACCAAACACAAGAAAACTATTGTTAACGAATATCATGTATTGTGACAACAGTATGAATAACAATTTTTTGAACATCTCAAATATCAATTAGACTGTACCTTTTGATAGTTGGAAAGCACTCTGTAGCCATTAAATATTGCAAACAATAATATCACTTAAATACAAATAATTAACCACGTTTGAAGAATAATGCAAAAAAATAAAATAGACTCAATTCCCATGCATCTACTTTTCTCTAACTTGATTCCCTACAGATTGAAAAGAATGTATATATTTCAACCATCTTCAAGTTAACTGCAAGGTGGCATCAATTCTCTATGATCTCTGCACATGAACCCAAAAAATTACAAATGAAGGCCCCCGCACACACCCACTTATATATCTATCTCATTATGATTTTGAGCACGACGACATGCCAAAATAAATCAAGGTTACAATATTATCCCTCCGTATACACCTTCACATTGACCCAAAAATAGGAAGATAATAGCGCAACAAACAAATTGGTGTTTCAAGAGGCCATTCTCATTCATTTCAGTCTGCGGACTCCTGCTCAACATCAACATCGTTAATCTGTCCAACCTCCTCTATTCCTTCAAAAATTTGATCCTCATTTGGTACACATGGCTCAAGGCCCAAGAAAAATCCATGGTGTATGTGTTTTAGTAGGAATAAATAGATAAAAAAATATTGTTCAATTCTTGGATCATCGCAACTCTCAACCCTTGATCGTGCCTCTGGACCCCAAACTAAGTGGTTTCATCATCCAAGAACATTGCAGATTGCATGTAAGCCTTAAAAACACATCTGACACTTGGATCACCATTGACCATCTCTCGAGGCACTATTCCTCCTACTAGGGCTTTTCCCTTATACAGGTTGTAACCCCTTATAGAGGAATCCAATATATCTCCTAGAATATAGACTTCATTCACAAATATCAGAGCTATTTTTTGAAATGGGCCAATTCTCTGAAGGAGATCCATACAGTTTGATAGAAATATAGATATCAACTAGGATGAAAATATGAAATGGGGCTCTCAGTAAAGAACATTTTACCCTATCACAGTTGTGATGGTAGATTCCATGTACATACAGTTAGTTTTAAACCACTTTGACAACATAATTGGTAGAATATGTCCCTCCTCTGCCTTCTCCCATTCCTGTATAGGGATACAAATGTGATAGTTGTAAGGAAGCAGCACCACACATAGAAAGAGAGACAAGTACAATTTATGTTTCAATCTGATAAGAGATTAAAAAAAAACTTCCTTTAAGATAAAATTCAAGCTATCAAGATAAAAAATAAAAAAAAATGCATATCTATAAATGAAAATTACTTTACTAAGATAAACATTTTGTTTCCTTTCTTATTCAAGAGAACATATCATATGACAGGGCCACCCCCATATTGTCTGGGATAATGTCTGATTAACATTCTTTTTCTTGACCATAAATACCTCACTATAAGGGTGGCCTTGTTTTCATCCCTCCATGTAATTACACCGTTGTTTACCATAAAAAATGAGCATGGTGGTCACTAGATCTCATAGTGCTAGAAATTATACCTTTGACTCCTGACATTATTAGAGGTATGATTGTTTTTGCAATCTTTGGCATATACCGAGGGATTTCACATTTCACTTGTGTCCAACCACACATGACAGACTTGCCATTTTTTCTCCAACTATGTTTTCTTTACTCAATGCCTTTTCTTTTTCATGTTTTCTTCCACACATGAGTTTCATCAGGGCATAACAACATAACCTGCAATGCCCAATTTTATGATAGTATCACATAAATGCATTTATGTTCATTCCATGCGAAAGGATGCCCTCATCTACTCAAATAGTTCAACCACAAGAATAAATATAAAACATGGCACATTATTTATCAAAGAACACCTGTTCTCACAATAGTTTACACCTGTGCTTAGGGTATGACCATGAAGCAAATTTTTGAAACATTATGATAGCCTCCCAAGTGTGGGGCAGGCACGTGTCATGGTTAATTTGTGGACAAGGCTACCTTCATTTGAACTTGGGTGCACCTAACCTAAAACTTTGATGATAATAGTGAAGAACTAGAATGCAACTAATTTGAGAAAGGGGATCCAAAAAATATGAATGCGGTTAGTCAATGCTTGTAAATACGCATAATATGAACAAAAACCCTAAATATGCAAAACTCCTACTAAATGTCATAATTCAAAGACATAAATCTACTTTACACCTTAATAGGTGTTCCAAAAAAAGATGAATTTCACATTACAACAACTAACAAGAAGGTATCACACAAAATATAAGATGAAACAAGAATGGGTGATCAAAACAAAGCAAATAACATGCGCACATTTTTTACTGTAAAACAACATAGCGAAAAAATATATTTTAATATATTACAAAGATAAAGTTTATAGTCGGATAGAAAAATATGTCTACCTAAAAAAAGGGAGAAAAAACCCTAAAAATATATATGCAAAGCTTCCTTATATAGATTTTAGGCATTTCTCAGCTTAAACAAGCAACAAGACATCTTCCCAGTACATGTATTTCACTCCTACACCCCCGATTAAATGAAATTTAATCAGAGAGACCCTCAACCAAGACCTTTTGTAGATACATTTGTCTCACCAAAGTAGAGATCCAGGCAATACTATTTTCAACCATCTCAAATTTGGTCACACAGACAAGGACATAACTCTTCCAGACCTAGGATTGTTAATTTATGTTTTACTTGTTGTAGAAATCAAATAGTGTTATTAATTGTGCGATGAAAATATGCAATATTTTCATGAAGATTCTGACATTTCATAAAGGAATATTTTATATGCCCACTGAGAAATGATACTAGCCCAGCGTGGATTCTTTATAATAACTGCATCTCTTTACAAATATGGATTCCCTAATGTGGAAGACAATGTTTGTGCACTATGAACTAAAACTCAAATCATGTTATGCGCATAACATTCTTTATTTAGTTGTTTCAGATTTTTAGTACATGCATTATTCTAATTGGAAAATACAATTGAAATAACTATTATATTTCCATTGATGTCAAACCTTTACTGGTAAGACAATTGCTATCTTGTAAAGTGCCATATCGATTGATTGATGAAGAAGATTTCAAAAGGAGAGATAACAAGAAGACCTGGTGAAATGGTTGAGTTATGTGAAACTAAAATGGGTACTTGATGAGATCACACCTTGACAAGGTAATATATTGTTTATCTTAAGTCTAAGTGAAGTTTGGATGACTACAAGATTAGTCTTGACCAAGTACTAGAGCAAAAGATTAAGGAACTTAAGTTTGTGTTAAGTGATGTGAGTGTCAACCGAGGGCCAGTACATGCCAACAAAATTTAGTGTCAATCGAGCATCAATATTTGCCAAGTGTCAGCAAATTACCTAGTTATCTAGTGATGACCGATCGAAAGAACACAATATTGATCGAGTGTCAGTATTTTGACATTTTGAGAGAGATTTGAGATCCCAGCCGGCATGGTTGATTTTATTTGGATATGTGAAGCATATTTAAGATAAGGATGATTGTTGTGGAGAATTAAATGAGCATTTAATATATGTTTAACCATTTTTATGTATGGATTCAAGAAAGATTTTTAGGATGTATTCTACAATGTAAATGGAAATGAAATGTTGGAAGGATTCGTTGGATCTGACAAAACCCTGAGGTCTACGGTGATGACTAAGCAGAAAAATATTGATCCACCTGGTCAGAGAGGTATAATATTAACCTAATTGTAGGTTATGTAGAGTGTGGTATGTGGTTAATTCAGTTGATTGGAAAAATCTAAGCAGAAGAAGAAAAGGCTGAAGAGAATAGCACAAAACTACATAGTGGTGATTTCTTAAAGGATTTCTAAACAGATATGAGTGATAGAGATGAAAATGAAGGCCAATCAGTGAATTATCATTTTAGCTATAATTGGATTTGTATTTGCAAAGTTAGTTGTATTTTTAAGATCACTATATGTTGTTACTTTCTAACCATTGTATCATTTGTAAAATCCTTTTAAACAAGGTTGACCTAACAGTCATATTGTTAAATCCTTTAATCAAGGTAAAATTCTAACGGAATGGTCTAAGCCCTCTAATAAGGCTCAATTTTAATAGGGTGATTAAATCCTTTAATCGGGTCACATTTAACAGTGTGTATTGTAACCTTTAACCGGGTTGGCTTTTCATAGAGCTCATTTCAGAAGAGTAAAAATTTGGTAGCATGTTACTGGTGGTTTTTCCCATATTGAGTTTCCATGTTAAATATTGGTGTCATACTTGTGTGAATGTTATTTTATGTTTTTAATTTAAGAGGTTTATATTCTGCAAGTTGATTACATTAGGATAGTAAACTTCAAGTTTAAGTTATTGATTATATGTTATAGAGACCGATTGGATTACTGAGTGGATTTGAGTTGGTTGAAGTGTTTGAAAGTTCAATTGATACATCTAGACCTTGGATAATTGATTCTACCCCTCTCATTTATTCTAAATCATTCTAACAATTGGTATCAAAGCTATTTTGGTGCTTGTAGAGAAAATTTTGAAGGTACTTGAAGGTAAAGATCAAAATGTATAAAAAGGAGGGAGCAAGTCTGAACAAGGATAATTTCCCTGCATGGAAAGTTTGATATAGTTACACCTAGATGGAATTGGAGATGCTGAAAAATACTATGTGGAAAATGATTACATAAAAATGCTTACAATTATGATAGCTCAACGGATGAAATAAAGACAAGAACACAACCAAGCAATGGTGGAGATTGCATCAGCCCTAAGCTATCTTGAATTTGAAGATATAAAAGATTTCAAAACCATAAAATAAATGTGGGATACACTCATAAATATCTATGTATGTGATACAAATGTACTAAGAGCCAAATAATGAAAGCTTGAGAGGTAAGTTTGATGAAATGAGAATGCAAGATGGTGAAATTACTGTTCAATATTGTAGTCGAGTTAAGGAGGTTGTAAATGCTATTAGAGGAGCTAATGGAACTATTAGTGATGATATTATTATTAGAAAGGTATTGAGAGCCTTACTTCCCATTTATGCTATTAGAGTATATTCTAACAAGAATTGAGATGTACTCCTGGTAACAACTTAACTCTGGAAGGTCTAGTTGGTAGACTTACTACTTTTGAAATGTCAAATTTTGATAATTTCACTCCCCACCATGTTGATTTCCCATTCAAATCACAATTGAAACTTCATAAATCAAAGAAAGGAAAATAAATACATGTCAATAGAGACAGTGACACTTATGATGCAGATCTTGATGAACTTGAATCACTTATGGCTAGAAGACTATGAAGAGAAAGGTAAACTTCCTATAATCTATTTTTCATGTAACAAAGTTGGCCATATTGCACCAATATGTTCTAACAGGAATGACAAGGATGAGAGATAAGAAAGCAAGTACAAAGACAAAAGGGCTAAAAGATATTTCAGAAGGTATAAGGACTATAAGGACAAAGGTAAGAAATCCTATAATATTGTTGAAGAAGAAACTGATAGTGAATCTGACAAATCTGATAATAGTGATATAGATGTTGTTTATGTTGCTATGAAAGATGATTCTGATGAAGATGAGAAAACTGCACTTATTTCATATATGAGTAAAGGTGATAGATGGATAATTGATAGTGGTTTCTGACATCACATGACTGGTGATAAAAGTAAATTTGAAAACTTAAAATATTGCAAAGGTGGTAGTGTTAAGTTTGGTAATGACAAACCATGTCCTGTGAAAGGAAAATGATCAATAAAATTGACTGATAAGATCATATGTGACAATTTCTACTAAACTATAATTTGTTGAGTGTTTCTTAGTTGAATACTTCTGGATACCAAGTTGAGTTCCATCACAGAAAAGATAAAATTTTTGATGCTACTGGTGAACTTATTGGAAGTGGGGAACAAACAAGAGGTAATTTGTTCTATCTAGATTTATCTGATGAGACATGTTTGTTTTCACAATATGATTATATATGGTTATGTCATAGGAGGTTATGTCATGTGAACTTTGACAATTTTGTAAACATTAGTAAGATGGAAAGAGTAAGAGGGTTACCAAGATTGAAGAAATCAGATAATGTTATGTGTAAGCAATGTCAATTGGGCAAAATGACAAAGTCTAGTTTTAAGAGAAAACCCTATACTTTAAATAATGTTTTGGAATTGGTTCATACTAACCTTTGTAGACCTATTGTTGTACAAAGCTACAGAGGTGATAAATATTTCATACTGTTTGTTGATGATTACTCTAGAATGATAATTGTAATGTTTCTCAAAGAAAAATCAGATGCTTTTAGTTGTTTAAGTGGTATTTGGAAAAATTTGAAAAAGAAATAGGTAAGAACTTGAGATTTATGAGATCTCACAAAGGAGGAGAGTTTATATATAATGATTTCAACCTATTCCGCAATATTGATAGAGGAATTAAAAGATAGATGTCTGCTCCAAGAACTCCCTGACAGAATGGCATAGTCAGGAGAAGGAATAGATCAATAATGGATTGTGCTAGAAGACTGATGATAGAAAAGAATGTTGCACAAAAATACTGGAGAGAAGCTGTAAGTACAATAGTCTATACATTGAACTGAGTACAAGACAAGAAAGGTATTGATATTACACCTTACGAGTTATGGTATGGCTATGCACCTAGTGTAAAATATTTCAAATTTTTTGGGAGAAAATGTTATATGCTGAAGGACAACAGAAATGGAAAACTTGATGCTAAGAGTGATGAAGGAATATTCCTAGGTTATTCCACTAAGAGAAAAGCATATAAGTGTTTGAATTATAACACTAACAAAGTTGTAGAAAGTGAAAATGTTAGAATTGATGAATATGCAAAAAATAATGAAGTGGAATGCAAGAAAGAACCTGAAGATTATAGATCTTTCATTTATATGAATGAAGGAGATCCCAGCAGTTTGCCTGAACCTAAAAAATAATTTTCCGAACAACAGAATGATGTTGCCGAGCAATAGCAAGAAAATGTCAAGTTACAGAAAGACATTGTCGAGCATGAGGAGGAAACTACTGAGCAATCTGAGAAAGAAGCAGAGACACAAAATGAACCTGAAATTAACTTTTATGATGAATCTTAGGATGAGAAACAAGAGAAAAGGAGACTAGATCCTACACTAAAAAATTATGTAAGAAGACATCATAAATGTAATGCCCTGCCAGGGAACCCATGAGAACTAACCTAAACATGCAACTAAGTTAACTAGATTTTAATTTTTAAAATGTTTACAAATAATAATGATAACAATGCGGAAGCAACACAATGAGATACATGAAATATACATAAATACTACTCAAAAAAGGTTAAAAATCTCAAGGTTTCCTTGATGTAGAATTACTTAAGCAAACTAATCTATGAAGAATGACTAAAAGGAACTAACATAAAAGATATATCAACTGAATCCATAATAACCATGTCATATAATAAGACCACATATGCAACTGATACCCAAGGTATACAAATGAATCAGCATCTATTGCACATGTCGTAGGGTATGCAATAATACATAATAATACAATACATCCTTGGAAAGGATGGTAACCAATATACACATATGGTACAAGAACACAACTCATGAAACTGAACAAGTCTCCAAAAGAATAAGAAGGTAGAACTACAATAAGGATCATCCAATCATGAAGAAGAATGTCGAATCTCAATGTTAATAAGAATTATTACCACCCGACCTCATGGAACAAAAGGGCCACTCTCACCGTGCTGAGGAGATAATATAAGGCCCGCGGACATGGGTATACAACAAGAAGGTAACATCACAAGGTATACAAGACATCACAAGAAAAGAATAGGAAGATCCTAGAAGCTTTCTGAAACACAATAAAGATATCTATACAATACTAGAGATAGCCGACACACGTAGGATAACCTAAGCTGCATATAGGAAGGTTTCATCATATATGTCTAACCCTTAAGTTTTGTCCTAGTAGTCTCACTGGACCCCAACACTCAAGTGAAAATACATGGTATCAATGACCTCTGAAATAGATGAAGTCAATAACTATGCCAGACACACACACCTCAAGGTGGAAAGCATCATCTCATCCTCCATCTTAGCCTATATTAGCACTCAAACATGGGTGAGGAAACATATCTTATTAGTTCATTTTAAAACCCCAATTAATCATTATGTTATCACTTGTTAAGATTACTTACAATAAGTGATCCTGGCAGCCACTTGAGGGCCCCGAAACTTATTGCAAGTCACCCCCTACTACACAGCTAAATAACCTACCATAATGCTCCAACCAAAAGAAAGAAAAACCAAAACCATAAAGACTTCTCATAAATCATAAATTAAGATAATCATCAAGGAAAATGCTAGAGCATAACAAATAACATATCATCCTATACAAGGATCCAAACTATCCATCCCATATTGTACATCTCAACGGAACAATACAAATTCTCGTATCACATCACAAGATCAATGATCATCAAAACATCACAAGAACCTATCTTCATGCATGAAGTAACTTAATCCACAAGATAAGCATGCAGAACACAGAACCACCATAACAATAGAAACAAGGTGACCAAGATAATTAGGACTCAACATAAAAGTGGTTGTCACCTTTTTGTGGTTAAAATAATATAATGATCGGAGACTTAGAGAACACACAACATAAGCAACAGATGTAACACAACCATACAAGAACTAATCAAGATATGAAAATGGTTATAAATTCCCACAATATAACCCAAGGTGCACAAAAATAAATCCATAAAATAATTCAAGTCTCAGAAGACAAAATCCCTCCTAGGGCATCACTCTACCCAAATTAGAAAAATATGCAAGTACACAAAACATAACAATATAACACCCACATAATATAATTTTTTTTTAATAGAATATCTAAAAATAGAATACCCATTGCATGCGAATTCAAAAATAAAAAATTTAAATATAATTTCTAAAAATAGAATACCACTTGATACGAATTCTAAATTTTATTTTATTACAATATAATTTCTTAAAAAAAGTAATTTCTAAAGAAACATAATTTCTAAAATAGAATACTATTGCATGCAAATTCCAACAAGAATAATTATTTTAATACAAATAAATAAATCCTTCTTAAAGAACATGCAAATAAATATATCTTATAAATACTTATTCTTTAAAAAAATCTTATTTAATTAATTTTCATAATAAAAGAGAGAACATACATTTATCCTCATTTTATATTTACTATGCAATTGTAGATCTACATGCAATAATATTAAATTACTTAAATAATAAAGCATGCAATTTATCCCCCTTTTACATATATTTCCATGTATATCTAGATATGTAGGCAATAATTTTTTCGTTTAACTTTAGAAAAGAAGATATGAAATCCATTTCTTTGATAAAACCACATCACCCCAAAACCATAATTGAGAAAATAATAATAACCCTTTTGAAACTGACATTTTTAATGAAACCCTGATAGATTAAATTTCAAGTTTTCTAAACATTACCAAACACAATTCGAGATTGTTTTGATCACAAATCTAAAAACCCCATTATCCAATTTGATACCACAATTTTGTAAAGAAGCCCCTAATACCCAGAACATAGATCTGACAGGAAAGGAAAACCATAGAATTGATCTAATAACATTTTCTTCCAATTTTAAGCAAAATAAATACATCATATCAAACAAGAAAGATTCAAACACAAGATCCTAACATTAGAAATGCATAGAAGACATGGATCTGGAAGCTAGAATTAACAAGATCAAGATCCTACCTTAGTAACTAATGAGAAGAACCAATTCTAATCCAAAGCAATTCACAAATCCAAAATGCTCCAAAATGCTCCTAAGCTTTCAAAAAATCTCCAATCACCTGAATTCTCCTTCTCCCTGATTGAACAACCTCCAAAATGGCTTTCAATCCAAAGATATAGAAAACCAGGCAATTATGTTTACAAAAAGTGAAACCCTAATGGAATATTAATTATTAATTAAAATTAAAAGAAATGTTTTACTTTCAATTTCACTTAAAACAATGCACAACTCAACTTTAATATAAAACAAAGTCACAATTGAAAATGCATGAGAATATTTCAATTAAAATAAATCAATTAATCATGCAACTTAAAGTAATACTTAATAATTTAATTTGCACAATTAACTATAATTATTGGTTTTAATATTTATTAAATCTCAATTATTAAATTAAGAATTAATAATTAAATCAATGAATTAAATATAGGCATTTAATTAATATTTAATTATTAAATAGCCATATATTTAATATATCAATGTTTTAACCTTATCAAAGGTGCAACTATTGACATTAATATTTACCATAAATAATCATTGAATAAAACAAGCCAAAAGCATCATAAATCCAACTAAAAACCATCTAAACATAAAATCAACTAAAACAAAGAAACAACTAAAACAGAAACACAAGAACACACAGAAAGGCTCACAAATCCATGTCACTTGACGGATTCAGATAGGATAGGTACTCAAATTCTTATCCATTTCTAGGAGAAAATAAGGGTTTAGGGTAGGGATTTAGGCCTGAATATTATCTCCCCTCTCTTACCATTGAGATATTGTGATAGGACATGCTCACTCCTGCCAATTTAGGGAAGACATATCCTGGTACCTATAAACTTGTCATCACAAAGATGAACATATATACATATAATATAACAAACAATGGTTGAGATCAGTTTATCATGTGGATCTCGCCAAAGCAAGTAACTATGACTTTGTCCCATACCATACCAAATACACCAAACAATAATGTAAAACATATAAATGATCCATGTGCATACAGATATAGGGTCAGTATTGTTAGAAAACCATAATCAAAATGACATCATAGCATATACATAACCATCCTGAAATATCCATAAATCACATGCAAATAAATGATATTATACAACTAAACAATGGATCAATAATATAATGAAAAGTAATACATGAATATCCTCAAAACCAACTGAAATAACCAACACAAATTTGAAAAGGCCTAAAAGATTTTGGAAACTAAAATAGAAAGGTAGAGTAAGGGGTGGGTATAATTATATCCTCCTCCCCTAAAACTAGGATTACTCCTGGAAGCCGATAACTAATCTAGTAAAAAATTAAAAAGGTTCGCACTGTAGTGCTACACCCCCTATTAATTTGGATCAAACAAGAAGATACACCCAACTCATAGTCACCCAAAGAATATACCAATCACAACAATCACTCATTTATATTCAAGAAAAAACTAATGTAAGTCAAATTAACTATCCTTTCTTTAAGACAAGTATAATGAATCATGAAGAGTTATATAACTTAGATTTAAGCATAAAATGAAATCACCTTGATCATTTATTCATCATCTAATGTATCTTAAATACGTCTATATCTCCAATGCTTTCAAAAATCATGAAATACATACATACTAAAGCTTAATTTTAGGAGACACATATTCATGTTTATATCGAATAGAGATTTGAACAGTTCATGCAACCTTACTTAATGCATCACTTACGCAGACATATAAATTATGTAATGCATTTTGTTTCCACATATAATTACAGTGAAATCTTTGCAATGTCCTCCCTTATACATATTATCAAGGGTCCACAATGAACATGATAGAAACAATGCTTATCAAAAAACATGGTCAACAATACCAAACATGTGGAATAGCCATCGTAAAATACAAACGAAAACCCAAGTGGAAGAACTTCCAAAGTTCAACATTAAATTATAAATTGTACAATTCCAACAATAAATCAAATGTGACTAATGACACAACCTATACAATGAAAAGAAATTTGGATGACTAATCCAGTCATAAGAAAATTCAAAATAAATTAATGTTGACCCACATACAACACAACAAGATATTAATCAACCAAAATAAATCATCAATCTAAAAGAATTTCACATAACAAGGTGACTAGGGGTAGCCACACTCAAGGGAGTAGTCACTTCATGACATCCAAGGTATCTCACTCTAGATGCATTAGAGTATGCACCCAATAACTCAAGGCAGACAATTTTTTTATATTTCTAACATCATCTTTATACAACTTCTTGCAATTATGAATTCTACTATGTTTTTTATAAAGGTAAATACAGGTTTTGAATGGAACCCGAAACCCTTTACAGCTTAATAAAAAACATAGACAACAATAGCCCTTACAAACATTGATAGCCTGCTACACAAAAAAAAGAAGGACCCCAACAAACCCAAAAAGTGTTATAAAGAGTAGCCAAAAAATAGTTTCCAGTACATCTACCATAAAATGACCAGCACAGAATAGAAAGAGAAACTAATTGTTAATTTCCAAGGCCTTCTCAGCCTCTTTCTGCAAATCTTCCATCTTTTCAATGGAATCTTTCAGCTCCTTAGGCATTTCTGGAAGTTTTCTTTTGAGGCCGCTTCTAGTTTTGGTCCCCGGGCCCGAGCTCCTTGTATCTTCCTCCATCGTGATAGTTGTGTTCTCCAGCATGATTCTCTTTAGATAGTCATACAATGCCTTTAGGTTAATCACTGAGACTTTAAGTCCCTCATTGTTATGCTTAAGAATATCACTGATAATATGCCCATTGTGGCTTATTTTTTCATTCATATCTTTCAGCTTCTCCTCAAGCAAGGCAGTAATTCTAGCCGTTGTCTCATCATTCAAATTATTTTTATTACCTTCATCAAAAGATCCTTTTCAATATTTTCCAACTTAGTTTTAAAGGGTTCCATGATGAATTCTACTATGTTACTAACATTAATATTTAATGAATCCTTTGCAAAATGCTACAATTTGGTAAAAAGTTACAAGGGTTCCACTATGGATACAACACATAATTTACTTGGGGACTTAGGTCCTTTACCCAATTGATCTATAATAATAAGGTACAATTCTAAATATATTAATTCACTCTTCCTAATGAATGATATATATATTTCCAAATTATACACAATGTTTTTCAACAAACAAAAATTACTTTCCAAATTCATAATCAATCATAATCCCTCAGAGCTGATTACAACACTCACACAATACAGTTCATATAACTCAAATAGAGTCAATTCAATATAAAATGCAAGTCTAATTATACACAATCAATAACATCACACTCATAGAGATAAGAAATAGGTCACTCAAGATAAATTGCAAGTCACTCAAAGAGAAATAAATCACGCAACAAGGATTTGTTCAAACTAGGAACTCAATCACCACAACACATCACATACAACATATATCAACTATCATGTTATAAAAGATGAGGTAGTCTAGTGACCATCACCAATTCCTAATAGATACAAACCACACAAGGCTAAAAGAAGAAATCCATTTTCTCACTATCAACAAACACTCTTATAGATGATTATAAACTTCATGAGAAACGATGAGACTAGAGACCCTAGAGTTTCAACATAGATCCTAGCAATATTCGAGCCTCAGTAGGTATTCACCTATAACAACGAAGACTAAACATCACTCCAAAATCAAGTGGGAAGAAAAACATACACGAATAAGAGATCATGAACAATGACTCTAAAGATACGAGAAGATGTGTGAAAACATATACTACTAACCACCTAATGGGCATACAATTTTCCTAGAGCTCTCAGTGTAGCAAGATGGGCTTTGATAATAAACCAGATCAAATTATTGGAGATAAAGGTTCAAAGTTCATGAAAAGAAGCAAATTGAAAAATCAGACATGCTTATTATGTGAATTTGAGCCAAAATCAGTGAAAGATGATTTGGGAAATGAAGATTGGATACAAGCCATGAATGAAGAGATTGAACAAACTAAGAAGAACAAAAATCAGACACTAGTACCTAGACCAAAGGACAAGAATGTTATTGGAACAAAGTGGGTATTTAGAAATAAGCTGAATAAACATGGAGAATTTATAAGAATAAGCCTAGACTAGTATGCAAAGGTTATGCACAAGAAGAAGGCATTGATTATGGTGAGACGTTTGCCCCAATTGCTAGATTGGAAGGAGTTGGAACTCTATTGGCTTATGTAGCTTACAAAGGATTCAAATTATATCAAATGGATGTCAAATCAGTATTTCTAAATGGAATGATAGAATAAGAGGTATACATTGAACAAGCTAAAGGATTTGTTGATTCAAGTAAGAAGAATATGGTTTGTAAGCTACATAAAGCATTGTATAGGTTGAAGCAAGTCCCTAGAGCATGGTATGAGAGATTATACAATTAATTAGTCAAGATTGGATTTACAAGGACAAATGACAATAGTAATTTGTACTTAAATTCTGAGAAAGGTAAACGGATATTGTTATCTGAAATATTTGTTGATAATATCATATTTGGAGGACAAGATGTTTTATGCTAACTATTTTCAAAAGAGATGGAAACTAAATTTGAAATGTCTATGTTTGGAGAGATCAAATTATTTGTTGGTTTGCAAGTATATCAAATGAAGAAAGGTATCTATATTACTCAATCTAAGTATATCAAGGAGATACTGAAGAATTTTGGCATGGAGGACTCTAGACCTGTAAGTACTCCTATGGCTAGTGGACAGAAACTATCAAAGACTGATGAGACAGTTGAAGTGAATCAAACTCTGTATAGATCAATGATTGGAAAAATATAATATGTTGTCCACATTAGATCGGATATTGCATTAGCATTTGGGATTTTTGCAAGATTTTTTGCAAATCCTAAAGATAGTCACTTGATGGAAGTGAAAAGGATTCTGATATATTTGAAAGGAACAAAAGACTATGGATTATATTACAAGAAGAATGAAAAGTTTGAACTTAAATTTTACATAGATGTAGATTGGGAAGGTAATATTGATGACAGAAAGAGAACAAGTGGAGTTGCATTCTTTTTAGGAAAGAGATTAGTCTCTTGGACAAGCAAGAAATAAAACTATATTTCTCAATCAACAGTAGAGGTTGAATATGTTGCAGTAGTAGTGAATTGTTCAAACATTGGGTGGATTAAGAAATTTTTGAAAGGTATGAAGGAAGAGATCACAAAACCAGTTGTTATTTTTTGTGATAACACTAGTGCTATAAATATTTCAAAAAACCTTGTGATGCATACAAAGACCAAGCATATTTCTATCAAGTATCATTACTTGAGAGAGCTGGTACAAGACAAAGATGTAAGACTTGAATATGTTAATACAAAGGAATAATTGGAAGATATATTTACTAAGGCTTTACCTAAGGATTCTCATGAGTATCTAAGAGTCAAATTATTGGTGATTCCCCTATCTGAGGCTAACTGAGATCATATGGAGTGGTTGCATCAAATGTATTACATAGAATATCTGATAGATTGATGCAAAAGGTGGTCACACTTTAGGAGTCACCTAAAGATATAAAGTGTTAAGAAAAATATGTTGATCAGTCATAAGAAAGATGACAGAGGGAGCATAGAATTTAGAAACCTACCACAAAGATATCTACATGATGAAGATGTATGTCTTTGGAATTGTTTTCAAAGAGGGAGATATACTATGAGAAAAATGTGTAGAGAGAGATATGACAAAGAGGGAGAATTACAAATAGAGTATACTATGGGGGAGATATTCAAAGAATACATAGAGAGAGATAAGCTATAGAGAGAAATCTATCTAAGAGGGAGAAATTTTTTGTATTGGAGAGAATCAGAATGATGCTAAGGAAATGAATGAAAATCTATTTATAGAACATAACTTTATGGATTGTTTGGGAACCTTGTGATGACATTAATTTGCCATTAGTATGAAAACAACACTTTTGGTAAGAATACACCAAAAGAACACAACAAATTAAGAGAAAATTGAAAATCAGATATAAATAGATCACCGAAATGACTAAGTACAAAGTGAACTGACAACACAAACTTTGTGTCTACACCGAAATTGCAAAGAAGAAAGATATAGACGAAACCAATAGAGGAACCCAACATGCAAGATACAGTGCAAACCAAAAGACAGAACCGAGAGAAAAAAACTAAAAGATAGTCAACTGAATTACATAGCATAACTGACCGACAGAAACTGAGAATCAGTTGCAGCCCACAAAAACTGGATCTGACTTCCACATCATATAAAAAAGTTAGAATCTATTTATAGAATCTTGATTTGTTTTTTAAATCCATTTATTTAGGGACAAGAAACATGAATGTAAGTGCTTTAATCAGTCTAACTGATTTAAAACACATAGACTAGGAGATCAAGATACAAGTTGTAAACCTGATCTTAGAGTTAACATTGTTTTTCATGAAACTTAATGATGTCAATCAATCTTATAAATAGATGATGAAATCATTCATTAGAAAAGGATGTGAATATGGAAGAGATGATGAATGAATCCTAGGAGCACATCTATGGATCAGATTGAAGGTTTCAAGAACAAGAACAACAAAAGATGAATTTGGTTAGCAAGAACCAAGGACAGAGGCTACCGAGAATCAGAGGTATTACTCAATCACATAAGGTGATAATCTTATTCATGTAAACTTAATTAGATCTATATTAGCAATAGGAGATTGCATTTACGAAGCCAATTTGTAATTTCCTATCATTCTAACAAGTGGAGCAAAGTGTACAAATCCTTTCAAGGAAGGTGGATTTAATAGTCTAACTATAAATATCTTAACCAAGTGCACACTCAATAGTATTTCTAAAGCTCTTAACCAAGTAGAATTTAACAGGTCTCCATCGATACTCTTAACAGGATAGATCATTATAAGTGATCAAATTGTAAGCCTTAACTGGCCCCTTCCAATCTGCAGATAGTGAAGATTTTGTGGGTGCCATCCCCACCTCAATTTTTACTTCCTCACGGGAGTTTTCTACAATATCATATCTTATGTTATGTGTCAATTAATTTCATGAATGTTTCTATGAATATTCACATGTATGTTAAGTTAATAACTCACATCAAGATAGTATAGATCAGATTGAATGGATATACAATTGATTACACAAAGGCTAATTGATTAAAGGATACAAAAGTTTTAGAGGTACTGATTAACCCCTCTCCTCTCAGTACAAACTTCCCATTAATTTCAACAATTGGTATAAAAGCTAAGTCTCTTCTTTGAAAAGCTTAAAGGCTTAAGAGAAAATATCACACAATGGAGAAGTACAGACTTGACAAGAATATTGAAAATAAGAAGCTAGAAATTTAGATGTTCTATGAACAGTATAAAGAAGCTAGAATCAACATGAGACAACTGTTAGATGAAAGAAATATTATGGTATCTCGTTGCAATGAGATAGATTATCATGAGGAAGAGATACTAGATTTCTTTGAGTCTTCAAGGTCAACTACAAGAAAAACATTAGATACATCAGAAGAAAGCATCACAAGCCTAACTGAAATCAATCAACATCTGGCTGGAAAAGTTAAATCTCTACATATCTGTCAAGAGACACATATGGTAAGGATGATTGATGTCATAAAAAATTCTAGACAAGCTGAGCAAGAAATAACGCTAGCCATTAATGATAGAAGAAAGATTACAGAAAAGTTACATGAAAAAGAGTCTAAAATATAAAGACTTACAGAACATCACCATGAGATAACAAATCAAATTATTCTTATGAGTCAAAAGAAAATAGAATAAATGTTGAGCTCATTGAAAGAATAGAAGCTATCGGTGAGCTAAGAGAAGAGAATGAAAATTTGAAACATGAAATAAGAATTCAGCAGCAACATAATGAAATTATCAAGAAATCTTAAGAAAGCAATAAAAGAGTGGATGATTTTCTTGAAGGACAATAAAGATTCAATAACAATACCAGTCTAGGTTTTACCGAGAATGGAGAATCATCAAATCAAACTGATCCAAAGAATGTCTATACAAATTAAAGACCAAGAAATCTTACATGCAATCACTGTGGAAAGCAAGGCCATACATCAAATGTATGCAGAGAAAAAATGAAAGGTATTCCTAAATCTACATCTTCATTCATAGGATTCTATTATAAATGCAATAAGAAAGGACATAAAGCATATGAATGTAAGTCTGAGATGAAACAACCAAAGAAGGAAACATAAATGGACAAGTACTGTCCTACTTGCAAATTGAATGGACACACAACTCTTGAATGCTGGAAAAAGAAAAGGAAAGCATGGAAGCCTAAAGGTCAAGAAGCTCCCTGTCAACCGAAGAGAGTCGGTAACCAGTATGTATGGCATTACAACACTTGGACAAATTGTACAACATGTTGAATATTTGGTCACATTGCTGCAAACTGTATGAGACTAGAAAGTCTAGAGGCTGGACTAACCGTGAAAGAAAGACTGTAGAGACCGAATGATAGAGACCAGCACATATCCCAATGGAAACACCATTGAAGACATCCAGAGGGCAAAGACAAAATGTGTAGAAGAGATTCAAACAATGATGAAGCTGGACCAAGCAATGAAAATGGTGACACCCTATCCAATGGATCCAGTGACATCACCACCCCCACCTAAGAAGAACAAGTAAGTATGGAACTGCATTACCCCAAGATTATTATTTTACATCAGTTCGATGTTATGCTGATAAAATGCCAAATTAACATAAGTAAAGATGCATCATGGTATTACTTATTAAAATCTGTGATAACTATGCTCTTGGGCATACATAATGAAACCCATCGGGATACACTCAAAGATGAGACTACCTACACTTACCGAGAAGCATCGGTTAACATAAGAAAGGAAAGTTGCTAAGTGTAAACCGAGCCTCGTCGGTAATCGAGAAAAGTGAACAAGTTGTTAGCAACATCGAAACCCATCGGTAAAAGGAAAAGGTATAACGACTGCACCAAAACATTATGTCTTAACCAAAGAACTCATTCTTCATACACTGAGGAGTTGGTAAGCATTAATGACACACCTTTTAGGTCAAATGGCTATAAAAAGGTGACTAGTCGGTCTCATTGTTTACCATGACCAGCGCAGAGTGACGAAGAGAGATTTTTGAGTAGAAAGCAATAAGATCATAGAGCGACCACAACTCAACCACCAGCACTCCACAAAGATCAAAAATCATTACAAGTGTATACAGTAAGTTCTATAAACAACCAACAACTCTATTTCACGCATTTTACAGAAAGCCCTAAATTTGAAATTGGCCAGGACATCAAGAACTGTGAAATCGAAGAGCACCAAGAAGGATGAGTTCAAGCTCATCAAAAATTTGGCATGTGAGGAACCAAAATACAAGATTCACCCTAAGGTTGCTTCACAACCTGACAATGCTAGAGAATTCTCATGAATACCAGCTAGGGTTTCGCTAGTTGAAGATGTGAGATCATTTATACACTACAAGATCGCAGAGATAGGTGATTCAGAGGTTGAACAAGATTATAAGAAGCTATGCAATGAAGATGGAACAATGAAAGATGAGCACAAATGCATAGAGGTAAAAGGGATCACAAATGCTCTGTTATTCCTGAAAGGTTTCAAAACTAAGTGGATTTGGTTAGTACTGAGCTAAATGCACAATCATAAACTTTGGATGGATGAAACAAAGATGATAATCCGAGATGTCATCCATGCAGTCACCGGTTACACTATAACCAAGAAGGTAAAAGCACTGAAGCATCCACCTAAGGCCAAGACCGAGAAGATCATAGGAGCCAAATGAGATGGTAGAGGATTAAAGGTATCAACTATCGCCGATGATGAGATGAAATTTGGAGCATGTGTTATCGGTTATAAATTCTTCCAAGCAAGAAGATTGAACAACATTTCATACAGTGCAATGGACACAACGTATAATATTGTGAAGAAAGGAACACATTTAGAATTATCAAAACTTCTACTACATCAACTAGAAGAGAATCTAAGGACTATAAGGAATGCAAAGTCAAACACATGTAAGTTTGTCTCACTCATAATGTGCATTTTCTTCTATTTTCAAGAAACATTCCCATCAGTAGGAGATATCAAATGGGATAGTACAAAACCAGTTACCATGAAGATTAGTGAACTTATAACCTCACTGGGAGATAATTTTGAGATAGGCATGGATGAATACTTCATTATATTAAAAGACCGAATGCAAAAGAGGGTAAGAATCCCTGAACAACTCATTGAGAAGTATAAAGATGAGATATGCTTCATGGTTGATACAAACCATACTTATATCAAACCTGTTGTACCAAGGACAACATGGTTACAACCATTGGAGTATGAGATAAATATAGATCAAGCATCTAAATCAATTGATGTATTGATGAATGAACCTTTGGACAAGAAACAACCTAAGTTTGGAACCTATGAGGAGGCAAAAACAAGAATAAAATCTGGCCTGGTTGTTAAGAAAATTGTCAGGAAAAAGGACAAAATGGTAAAGAACCTTAAGATTATACTGTCAGCAACTGAGGAAGAAACCGAGCAAGAAGAGGAAGTTGAAAAGGATGAAGAGACTGAAGGATAGTTAACTATTAGTGAAGCTGAAGAAAAGAATGACTTCAAAGCCACTAAGTTAGATTCACCATCTCCTCCACCAGCTAAGAAGTCAAACATCTAAGGATTCAACTCCTTCACCTTTGAATAAAGGAAAGGTAAGAACATACAAGAGGAAAGCGGCCACACCAAAGAGAGGTGCAAACAAAAGAGTAAGAAGTCTCATCAGAACCCGAGAAGATATTTAAGAGACCGAGCAAGATGAAGCTATAGACGCAGAAAATGTCAAGGTTAAAGCTCCAGGAACTATTGATGATATTTGTAAATCTATTGCAAATTCAGGATCTATTACAGATTCTAAGATTAGAAGATGGCTGAAATTAGATCCAGAAGATCAAAACAAAGTTGAAGATGCCATCATAGCAAAAATATACAAGTTTAAATATGTACCGATCTAGTTTGAAAGCAATAATGTACCAAGGGAACTCTTAGACCGAATAAATGCTAGATGGACATTTGCATTGAAGAATAAGAAGGAAATAAGAGAAAGAATACTTTTTTCTCTCATAACTTCTGAATCCAAGAAGGAAGAAATAGATGAGATGATGGAGAAACACAAAAAGGAGTTCACACCAAAGTTGAGAGCCTATAAATTTCTTGAAGGAAAGTTTATAGAGCTTGAACAGGATAGCCATAAGAAATGGTGTAAGATTCTAAATAGACCTACTGAGGAAGAAATCCCCGAGAAAGATCTACAACAATAAGATGTTGATAAGGAAACTCGTGAACAGATCTTAATAAAAGATACAGAAGATGATACATCTATTGAGTTAGACAAGGAAGAAGAAGACACAACTGGAAACAAAAACATGAATGTTGTAGAGTCATGGCCTACCACCACAAATGACAACATTGTCGATAACACAATCATCAATATTACCGATGATCCAATAGAAGAAGTAAAGAAAGATGAAGATATCACTGCTACCAAGGACACAACCAATGAGTAGGACACAATGGTTGATACTGCACAGGTGAACATACCAGGAAACATGCCAATATTGCTACAAGCTATCAATATTCTAGAAGAAAAAGAAATGTCGCCTGAAAAAGATACTCCCAAGGATGTAGGGGAAGAAGGAAAGAACGAAAACACCGATGATCAACAAGACATTGGAGACACTCAAATAGTAACCGATACTGATAAGGTTACTAAAGGAGATTCAAAACAAGCAGATGCAGACATAACTAAGAAGAATGCAAAAACAAAGAATGATGAAGCTAAGGAAATCGATGAAGCAGATAAACCTAAAGATGGAACTCCTGAGGAAACTGACAAAGGTGCTACCAAAAATGTGAAGGTGAATGTGGAGATGTCTACAAACACCCGACAAGCTGAAAGTGATACAAAGTAGAAAAAAGAAGCACAACAGGTAACTTCATCAAGCACAACAGGTAACTTCATCAAGCACAAATTGGCAATGGTACTACACTCAAGTGCTACACAAAAGAAGAAGAAGAAGAAATCTAAGAAGAATAAGATGGAAGTCACTTTGGATGAACTCATTGAGATACCAAAATGTGACCCAACTACACTTGATTTTGAAGCATTACAAGAATACGGTGAAATATGCCAAAGGAAGGCATTACATGAGAAGCTAAGGAAACAACACTGAGACTCCATGGTATTAGAGACAACTAGGGACATCTTGCACCAAATTGTACCTGATGTTGATGTTGATCACAGAAAACCAATTCTTGATCAACTAGACACTCTCACAAAAGCAATAACAACTCAAAATATTGATGCAAAGAAGGAAATTGAAGAGAGAGTTGAGCAAAAGTACCAGTAAAATCTCATTGAGAACATCATCCAAGAAGTGGTAGTCAACAAGGTAAAGCTATCAGAATTCATTACTGAATTAGATCCAATTATAACTGAAGCTATAACCTTCATTCAATAACTGAGTACATTAGAAAAGTTCACTAAAGAGAATAGTGACAATATAGAAAAGTTAGATACAGATCTTGCTAATAGTGCTCAAAGCTTAACCATTGATGGAGACAATGTACTAAAGCTACATTATGAGAAGATCATTGAGATAAAAGGTTAAAACAAGAACTGTGGGAAGAAGAGACACACTTCAGGGAAGAAGTCACTGAGCTCCAAGCTCAACTTCTACCAAATCTTACACTGCTTCAACATCATATCAGTTCAGCTAGGCAACTAATAGCAACTCCCAAGATGTCTGTAGCAGACAACATCTATGACATGCACTCCAAGATCACACTCGAGCACATGGCTTTGGAGAACTTAAAAGAATAATGGGAGAAAATGATGGAAGACATGAAGTCTTCACATTCCCACATTTTTGATGAGCTATAAGGTATAGACCTTTGCCCTTAATATCAAAAAAGGGGGAAAATGATATGTATTCATATGGGAAAATGCTATATATTCAGGTGGAAAATGATACACACACACACACACACACACACACACACACACACACACAGAAGGAAAGATATGATATGTATAGATAATCATGTAGTATACAGTACTATACCGGCATATACATAGGGGGAGTCATAAAATGACTAAGGATATGACTAAGGATTATATATGTTGTATATACTTAACATTTTGTTACTATTTTGCACATATCAATTTTTGATACTAATTTCAAAGCGGGAGATTGATGACATTAATTTTCTATTAGTATACAAACAACACTTTTGGTAAGCATACACCAAAAGAATAGAACAAAGATCAAACCAAAAATTAGATATAAATAGATCACCGAAATGACTAGTACACAGTGAACCGATGACACAAACTTTGTGTGTACACTGAAATTGCAAAGTAGAAAGATAAAGAGGAACCCGACATGCAAGATATAGTGAAAACTAAAAGATAGAACTAAGAGAACAAAAACAAAAGACAGTCAACTTAATTACATAGCATAACCGACCAACAAAAACTAGAGATCAGTTGCAGCCCGTAAAAAGTGGATCTAACTTCCCCATCAGATAAAAAAGTTAGAAGCTATTTATAGAATCTTGATTTATTTTTTTAAATCCATTTATTTAGGGACAAGAAATATGAATGTAAGTGCTTTAATCAATCTAACTGATTTAAAACACATAGACTAGGAGATCAAGGTACAAGTTGTAAACCTGATCTTAGAGTTAACATTGTTTTTCATGAAACTTAATGATGTCAATCCATCTTATAAATAGATGATGCAATCATTCATTAGAAAAGGATGTGAATATGGAAGAGAGGATGAATGAAGCCTATGAGCACATCTATGGATCATATTGAAGGTTTCAAGAACAAGAACAGCAAAAGATGAATTTGGTAAGCAAGAACCAAGGACAGAGGCTACCGAGAATGAGAGGTATTACTCAATCACATAAGGTGATAATCTTATTCATGTAAACTTAATTGGATCTGTCTCAGTAATAGGAGATTGCATTTACCAGGTCAATTTGTAATTTTATATCATTCTAACAAGTGGAGCAAAGTGTAAAATTCCTTTCAAGGAAGGTGGATTTAACAGTCCAACTATAAATCTCTTAACCGAGTGCACACTCAATAGTGTTTCTAAAGTTCTTAACCGAGTAGACTTTAACGGGTCTCCACCGATACTCTTAACAAGATAGATCATCAGAAGTGATCAAATTGTAAGCCTTAATCGACTGCTTCCAATCTACAGATAGTGAAGATTTTGTGGGTGCCATCCCCACCGCAATTTTTACTTCCTCACAGGAGTTTTCTGCAATATCATATCTTGTTTTATGTTTCAATTACTTTCATGAATGTTTCTATGAATATTCACATGAAAGTTAAGTTAATAACTCACATCAAGATAGTATAGATTAGATTGAAAGGATATACAATTGATTACACAAAGGCTAATTGATTAAAGGATACAAAAGTTTTAGAGGTATTGATTCACCCCTCCCCTCTTAGTACACACTTCCCATTAATTCCAACAATTGGTATCAGAGCTAAGTATCTTCTTTGAAAAGCTTACAGGCTTAAGAGAAAAGATCACACAATGGAGAATTATAAACTCGACAAGAATATTGAAAGTAAGAATCTAGAAATTTAGATGTTCTATGAATAGCATAAAGAAGATAGAATCAACATGAGACAAATTTTAGATGAAAGAAAGATTATGGAATCTCACTGTAATGAGACAAATTATCAAGAGGAAGAGATACCAGATTTCTTTGAGTCTTTAAGATCAACTACAAGAAAAGCATCAGATACATTAGAAGAAAGCATCACAAGCCTAACTGAAATCAATCAACATCTAGCTGGACAAGTTAAATCTTTGCAAATTGGTCAAGAGACACAGATGGTAAGGATGATTGATGTCATGAACAATGATAGACAAGTTGAGCAATAAATAACACTAGCCATTGATGATAGAAGAAATATTACAGAAAATCTACAAGAAAAAGAGTTTGAAATACAAAGACTTACAAAGCATCACCATGAGATAACAAATCAGATTATTGTTATGAGTCAAGAGGAAAACAGAATAAATGTTGAACTAATTGAAAGAATAGAAGCTATCGATGAGCTAAGAGATGAGAATGAAAATTTGAAACATGAAATAAGAATTCAGTAGCAACATAATGAAATTATCAAGAAAGCTTAAGAAAGCAATAAAAGAATGGATGATTTTCTTGAAGGACAACGAAGAGTCAACAACAATACCGGTCTAGGTTTTACCGAGAATGGAGAATCATCAAATAAAATTGATCCAAATAATGTCTATACAACTTTAAGACCAAGAAACCTTACATGCAATCATTGTGGAAAGCAAGGCCATACATCAAATGTATGCAGAGGCAAAATGAAACGTATTCCTAAATCTACATCTTCATTCATAGGATTCTGTTATAAATGCAACAAGAAAGGACATAAAGCATATGAATGTAAGTCTGAGATGAAACAACCAAAGAAGGAAACCTACATGGACAAGTACTGTCCTATTTGAAAAATGAACAAGCACACAACTCTTGAATGCTAGAAAAAGAAAAGGCAAGCATGGAAGCCTAAAGGTCAAGAAGCACCCTATCAACCGAAGAGATTCGGTAACCAGTATGTATGGGATTACAACACTTGGGAAAATTGTATAGCATGTGGAAGATTTGGTCACATTGCTGCAACCTATATGAGATAGTGGACTAGAAAGTCTAGAGGCTGGACTAATCCCAGAATGACATGCTTACACTGTCATATAGTTGGTCATCCCAAGAAAGATTGCAGAGATTGAATGACAAAGAGTAGAAAATATCCCAATGGAAACACCATTGAAGACATCCAGTGGGAAAGAGACAAAATGTGGAGAAGAGCTTCAAACTATGATGAAGATGGACCGAGCAATGCAAATGGTGACACCCCATCCAATGGATCTAGTGACGTCGCCACCCCCACTTAAGAAGAACAAGTAAGTATGGAGCTACATTACCCCAAGATTATTATTTTACATCAGTTCCATATTATGTTGATAAAATGCCAAATTAGCATAAGTAAAGATGCATCATGGTATTACTTGTTAAAATCTATGATAACTATGCTCTCAGGTATACATACCAAAAACTATCGATATACACTCAAAGCTAATACTGCGTACACTTATCGAGAAGCATTAGTTAACATAAGAAAGAAAAGTTGCTAAGTGTAAACTGAGCCTCGTCGGTAACCGAGCAAAGTGAACAAGTTGTTAGCAACACCAAAACCCGTCGGTGAAAGAAAAAGGTATAACGACTACACTGAAATGTTATGTCTTAAACAATGAACTCAATCTTCATACACTAAAGATTTGGTAAGCATTAATGACACACCTTCTAGGTCAAACAGATATAAAAAGGTGATTGGTCGGTCTCATTGTTCACCACGACTAGAGCAGAGTGATGAAGAGCAATTTTCAAGCAGAAAGAAACAAGATCACAGAGCAACCACAACTCAACCACCAGCACTCCAGAAAGATAATAAATTATTACAGATGTATATAGTAAGTTCTATAAACAACTGAAAACTCTATTTCATGCATTTTATAGAAAGCCCTAAATCTAAAAAGGCCACGACATCAAGAACTATGAAATCAAAGAGCACCAAGAAGGATGAGTTCAAGCTCATCAAGAATTCAGCATGTGAGGAACCAAACTACAAGATTCACCCTAAGGTTGCCTCACAACTCGATGATGCTGGAGTATTCTCACGAATACCAGCTAGGGTTTTGCTAGTCAAAGACGTGAGATCATTTATACACTACAAGATCAAAGAGATAGGTGATTCAGAGGTTGAACAAGCTTATAAGAAGCTATGAAATGAAGATGGAACTTTGAAATATGAGCACAAACACATAGAGGTGAAAGGGCTCACAAATGCCATGTTATTCCCAAAAGGTTTCAAAACCAAGTGGATTCGGTTAGTACTGATCCGAATGCACAATCATAAACTTTGGCTGGATGAACCAAAGATGATAACCTGAGATGTCATCCATGTAGTCACCAGTCACCCTATAACCGAGAAGGTAAGAGCACTGAAGCATCCACCTAAGGCCGAGACTGAGAAGATCACAGGAGCCAAATGGGATGGTAGAGGATTAAAGGTATCAACTATCATCAAGTAATTTAGAGTGTGTGATATGCGGTTAATTCAATTGATTGACAAAATATAAACAAAAGAAGAAAAGGTTGAAGAGAGCAGTACACGACTGCACAGTGGTGATTTCTTTAAGGATTTCCAATCAGATCTGAGTGATAGAGATGAAAATGAAGGTGAGTCAGTGAATTAAAATTTGAGCTATAATTCGATCTATATTTGCAAAGTTAGTTTTATGTTTTAGATCACTATTTTCTATTACTTTATAACCATTGTATCAATTGCAAAATCCTTTTAAACAAGATTCACCTAGCAGTCATATTGTTAAATCCTTTAATCAAGGTGACATTCTAATGGAATTTTAATCCCTCTAACAAGGCTCACTTTTAACAGGGTGATTAAATCCTTTAACCAGGTCACATTTAACAGTGTGTATTGTAACCTTTAACCGGGTTGGCTTTTCACAGAGCTCACTTCAGAAGAGTGAAAAATTGGTAGCATGTTACTGGTGTTTTTTCCCATATTGGGTTTCCACATTAAATCCTAGTGTCATAGTTATGTGAATGTTATTTGATGTGTTGTAATGCTAAGAGTTTTATATTCTGCAAGTTAATTACATTAGGACAGTAAACTGCAAGTTTAAGTTAGTGATTATATGATATAGAGACCGAGTGGATTAGTGAGTGGATCTAAGTTGGTTGAAGTGTTTGAAATTTCAATTGGTACATCTAGACCTTGGATAATTGATTCCCCCCTCTTAGTTATTCTAAATCATTCTAATATCTGGATTCCCTAATGTGGGTGAAATTTTTGTGCACTATGAACTAAAACTCAAATCCTATTATGCGCATAACATTCTTTATTTAGTTGTTTCATATTTTTAGTACATGCATTATTCTGATTGGTGGCTTGATTCTAGAACATTTGAGTTTACTACATAGACCCCATCACTATTCATAATCTAGCTTTTTTTTTTTCTCTATTTTTTGGGTAAACCCTGTGGCAAGGCACCTCATTTCTCAGCACTCATTTTTTAACTACAACATAGATAATTTTGAGCTCGTATTGTTTGGGTTTAAAATCCTTGCTTATGCATCTTTCATTCATCTAGGTTTACACGTCCGCTGCTATGCAAGAAAAGATAAATGCCCTCATCGATCCTCATTTGGTACACATGGATCAAGGCCTAAGACAAATCCATGGCATCTGTATTTCACTAGGAATAAAATAGATCCAAAACTCTTGTTATATCCCTGGATCATTGTGACACTCAACCGTTGACCATGCCTTTGGACCCCAATCTGCATGATTTCATCATCCAAGAACAATGTAGATTGCATGTAAGTCTTGAGAACACGTCTGATACTTGGAACACCATTGACCATCTCTCGAGGCACTATTCCTCCTACCGAGGCTTTGCCTTTATACAGGTCAAACCCCTTATAGCGGAATCCAATGTATCTCCTGGAATATAAATTTCCTTCACAAATGCCAGAGCTATTTCTTGAAACGGGCCAATTATCTAAAGGAGATCCATACAATTTGATAAAAATATAGATATTAACGGGGATGAAAATATGAAACAGGGCTTGCAATAAAGAACATTTCACCCTATCACAGTTGCGATGGTAGATTCTATGTACATACAGTCAGTTTTAAACCACTTAGACAACATAATTGGTAGAATTGTCCATCCTTTGCCTTCTCCCATTCCTGTACAGGGATACAGATATGATAGTTGGGAGGAGTTAGCGCCATATAAAGAAAGACATTTATGTTTCACTCTAATAAGAGACAAAAAAATCATTCTTTAAGATACAATGGTTTGCATCAAATAACAAATAAAAGTAAAGCTATGAAGATAAACAAAATACAAAAAAATGCATATCTATAAACAAAAATTACTTTACTAAGATAAACATTTTGTCACCTTTCCTATTCAAGAGAACAAATCATATGATAGGGCCACCCCCCATATTGTCTGGGATAATGTCTGAATAACATTCATTTTCCCAGCCATAAATACCTCACTATAAGGTGGCCTTGTTTTCATCCCTCCATGTCATTACACCCTTGTTTACCATAAACAACAAGCACGGTGGTCGCTAGATCTAATAGTTCTATCAATTATACGTTTGACTCCTGACATTATCAGAGGTATGAGTGTTTTTTCAGTCTTTGGTGTATACCAAGAGATTGCACATTTCTCTTGTGTCTAACTACACATGACAGACTTACCATTTTTTCTCGAACTATGTTTGCTTTACTCAATGCCTTTTCTTTTGCATTTTTTCTTCCCCACACAAGTTTCATCAGTGCATAACAACATAATGTGCAATGCCCAATTTTATGAAAGTATCACATAAATGTATTTGCATGCATGTCATGCGTAAGGATGCCCTCATCATCTTGAATGGTTCAACCACAAGGAGAACTATAAGCCATGTCACATTATTCATTGAAGAACACTTGTGCTCACAATAGTTTACACGGGTGCATGGGGTATGACCATGAAAAAAATTTGTGAAACATTATGAAAACCTCCCAAGTGTGGGACAGGCACATGTCATGGTTAATCTATAGACAAGGCTGCATTCATTTGAACCTGGGTGCAGCTAACGTAAAACTTTGATGACGATAGTGAAGAACTAGAATGCAGCTAATTTGAGAAAGGGGATCCAAAAAAATATGAATGTGGTTACTCATTTCTTTTAAATATGTAAAATATGAATAAAAACCCCTAATATACAAAACTCCTACTAAATATCATGATTCAAAGACATAAATCTACTTACACCTTAATAGGCATTCCAAGAAAAGATGACTTTCACATTACAACAACTAACAAGAAGATATCTCACAACATATAAGATGAACCAAGAATGAGGGATCAAAACAAATAAAATAACATGTGCACATTTATGACTATAAACAACATACCGACAAAATATATATTAATATATTTGAAAGCTAAAGTTTACAGTCGGATAGCAAAAGATATCTACCAAAATAAAGGGAGATAAAACCTCACAAAATATATGCAAAGCTGCCTTAGATAGAATTCAGGTGTTTTTTAGATCAGACAAGCAACAAGACATCTTCCCACTACATGTATTTCACTCCTACACCCCCAGTTAAATGACATTTAATCGGAGACACCTGCAACCAAGACCTTTTGCAGATACATTTGTCTCGCCAAAGTAGGTATGCAGGCAATAGTATTTTCAACCATCTCAAATTTGGTCACACAGACAAGGACATAATTCTTTCAGACCTAGGATAGTTAAATTATGTTTCACTTGATGTATAAATCAAACATTGTTATCAATTGTGTGATGAAAACATGTAATATTTTCATGAAGATTCTGATATTACACAAAGGAATATTTTCTATGCCCACAGAGAAATGATACTAGCCCAGTGTGGATTCTTTATAATAACTACATCTCTTTACAAATCTGGATTCCCTAATGTGGGAGAAAATGTTTGTGCACTATGAACTAAAACTAGAATCCTGTTATGCACATAACATTATTTATTTAGTTGTTTTAGATTTTTAGTACATGCATTATTCTGATTGGTGGCATGATTCTTGAATCTCTGAGTTTACTCTATAGACCCCATCACTATTCATAATCTAGCTTATTTGTCTTCTCTATTTTCTAGGTAAACCCTATGGCAAAGCACCTTATTTCTTAGCACTCAAGTTTTAACTACAGCGTGGATAATTTTGAGCTATTATTGTTTGGGTTTAAAGTTATTTCTTATGCATCTTTCATTCATCTGGGTTTACACGTCCACTACTATGAAAGAAATCTGACATACCAATTTGACACCCATAACATGTGTTACTACAGTGGTGGTACTCTCATGCATGTGATCCTACATATGTGTGTGCAAATGAAAATAGTGGAGGCTGAACGATGTCACCTCATGGAAGAGCCAAAAAGGTTTGACATGCCCAAACTGTTGTTTGAATGCCTTTTATTATGTTACATTTGGTAATCTATTTGTTCTCAATGGTAGGGAGTATGATGTAGCTATAAGAATATTGCAGATATGGGGGCAGATAAAAATAGGAAAATAAAAATATTTGCCTCTTAATACATGGTAAAAGGATTTGAATGCCTTTGATCATGATGCTTGTGGTTATCTACTCTTGCCGATTGAGAGTATGATGTTGTTATAATAATAATTTGTGTAAGTGTTTGTGTACCTCTAAAAAAAATTAATGCAAGAGATGTTTTTGAACCTTCACCTCTTCTTCATTCTGTAGTCATGTTTAAGTTGCTAGTATGTAAAGTACTCAGGAGTAGCAACGAAGGGTATGTACTAGGACTGCACTATTGAGGTCCAAGGTATACATCCTTCCTCAAGTAGAACAAAGTAGAGTAAACCTACCCTCTAGTCTACCGGAAAGATAGTCTCTGTAAGTGGATATTAGGGGTGAATGAGAGTAGTCCCACCTTGTCATAAGGTGGCGAGGTTTTTTGGTCGATGCATACTCAAGGTCCCTATCTCAGTGAAGTGCAGTAGTTGAGCTAATGTTGGGGATGACTCCAAGGGAGTCTTTCATCACCTGAAAGCTAGGTAAGCGGATTACAAAGTCCATGGAAGAGATACAATTGATTTAATCCATTAGGTGATTCAAATAGGGTGACCATGGTGAATTTTGGTCCATGACTAAAATAGGTATGTGGTTAATAGGAAAATTGCTTTGAGAGTACAACCGAGTTGAAAAAGAGTTTAGTGACAAAGAGATTGGCTTGGATTATAGAACTAGGGCTTGGAGCTCATGTAGGTGTGCATTATAAAAAGGAATGCATGAAGCTTCAAATTTTATGTGGCCTTTAGTTGGTCAAAATGCATATGATGCATGAGGAAAAGGGTTCACCAACAAAGCCATCTAGACAAGAACCAATGGTCAAGGTAGTGGGAGCACAAAGGATGGATTCAATGCTAGTTCATGGATTATATTTTTCCCATGATAGGATTGGAAGTTGAGGGTTTGTAGAATAAGGGAGCACAACATGGGGTGCCAGTGTTCAGGCAGCACTGGGCATGCTCAAGGAGTGTACATAAATGGAAGGGGACATAGGGAGATCCAAAGAATTCAAGGAGTGATGAAGATACTCAAGGACTATGCATAGTTGAATAGTGGACTTAGGGAGTTCCAAGACACTTAGGGAATATGTAAGGATGACCAAGAGAACTTGAAAAATTGAGATCAAGGAGGCCAAAATTAGTAATAATATGGGTCTTATGGGGGACACCAATTAAAAATGTATAAGGAGGCCAAATAATGAGTTTATAGTGGGTGCAAGATGGGTTTCAATAAGGTTCGACATGACTAGATCCAGGGGTTTGAGATGAGTACTAGGAGAACTAAAGGAATTTAGATCGATGAAGAGGGTCAACATGAACTTCTATTCTGTAGGGGTGCATTTCTGTCCAATTAGGTGTTGGACACTTGCGAATTGGGAAGGCATAGTCTGGGACCAATAAAAGACTTATCTTCTACAAAATCACAGGTAAGGCTTGCTAGTTCCATAAGAGGTTGGGTATTATAAGGTATAAAAGCTTTTCCTGGGTGTGAGTTAACCCATCCCCATGATATACAAATTTTTCTCCTATTCATTGAAGAGTAAAGTCATCAACATCTTTAAAAACATCCAAATTTTCAAGTTTGTTTGGTTTAAGCACTCTTCTAGATATAATTTCTTCAATAAAATTATGAGTGGCTCCAAAATCAATTTTCACAATGATTCTTTGACTACATATTATCCCACATATCCTAAAAAGGTCATATTGTTTGTACCTTAAAGTTGAGAAATCTACCTTCAACAAAATTTGTTTATCAAGCCCTTCTTTCATGTGAAGCATAGTATTTTCTTTCTTAATTCATTTTCAGCCTCCTCATTGAGATTAGGTGGTAACACTTTGGTTCATGATAAGTTTTTTGATATGATATTTTGGATGGAAAACTCTTCTTTTGAAACTTTTTCTCAGAAAGGATAGATTTGAGAGCTACGACCCTCTTAATAGCCACTTGTAAAGACAACCCTCTTCTTTTTATTTTTTAGCAAATGCATTAATAATAGAAGAAGAAGTTTTAGCATTAATGATGCTAAACATTAAATAGCCTATGGGGCAGTCATCCATGCACTCTGTCTTAAGCAGTTCAGTTCTTTTTCTTTGCATGACTGTTGAGCACCAAAAAGTTCTCAATAAACATATTACTCAAAAGACTATACCATGAACCAACTATCCACACATTAACATAATATGAACATGTAGTTGATGTTTTTTGTTGTCAAATCTGAAATGCATTTAAATGTACACTTTTTTAATCATACCAATTTCTTAACAATGTAATATTGAAATGGAAAATTCATACATTTCATGGATAGTTTCATAAAAAAAATTTTGAAGAATACCTCAAATAGGAGCCAAACACAAACTTGAGGATTTGATTCATGAGTTTTGAAGTGGATAGGTCTATAAATGGTTCAAAATTGTGTTCAATATCAATGGACTTAATGTAACTAGCCACCCAAATGAACATTGATCATGCATCAGTGATGATCAATCAAGAAATAAATTTTTTCATCTTGCCTAAACACCACTAAATTATAGGAAACAAGAAATTAACACAGGTGTTAAACACTTCAAACAAATTCCAACTCTGCCCCTAGTTGTAGAATAGGAGTGCCATATATATTAATTATAAAATCACCCGCAAACTATCATTTTTCACCCTACATGGATCTGAAAATGAAAACATCACCTGCTTGCTGACATTAGTAGGTTAAAAGTGCTAAAAATGTAGCATTGTGCTTAATTATTCTTAACCCACCTCCCACATGTGCTTGTATTCCCTAAATGTGTATTTCCTTTCCCTAGAATAAGTCCATTTTAGTTGATAGTCTCTTGTAAAAAAATCACCTAACCTGATTGTCTTGGCATCTATCATCCTTCACTCCACTGTATATATTTTTGGGACCCCATACATAGGCCTATATACCTTAAAAGCAGGTATGGCTTTCTCTAGAGGGAGTACGCACTACTCCAAAATATTCTAGCAAACTCAAACCAAATACACATACCAAACATTACAAATTGACATAATAGAAAAAAAAAAACTCCACAAATCTTTGATCTTAACCATTTAAATCTTCATTGTTTTTAAACCAAAAATTTCCAGGATTCATCAAAATCAGGTTGATTTTATGTTAATTCACTCAACTAATTAGGATGGGTATTTTGTGGAAATGACTAACAGTATTTTCAACCACCTCAAGATTTGTCACACAAACAAGGACATAACTCTTCCCATCCTAGGATCGTTATATTATGTTTCACTTGATGTAGAAATCAAACAGTGTTATCAACTGTGCAACAAAAACATACAACATTTTCATGCAGATTTCAGAATTTCACAAAGGAGTATTTTCTATGCTACAAGGTGAAGATTAATGTTCCCACATGCCCTCGGGAAGGTTACAACAAGTTATAGGTCATATCACAACAAAAAACATACCTTCCAAGATATAACTAGTAACTGCACAAACCGAGTATAAACAAGCAAGGAAACCATTACAAAATGCTCCGAAAATAAATTCAGCATAGCCCTTCAGAGATTACAAGAAATAATTCATTGTAACTGGGACCTATAGTATCAAACACACGTATTAACATGCAGGTTGTATATCTATAGAGAATTGACACAAATTATTGAAGGAAGAGCTAACTCGATATTAACTAGGGACTGCTACACCTAATCAGTAATCTTTCTATCATTTTACATGCCACTATATTGGAATATTTTAATTTCTTCTCTTTTATATGCTTCGTTAGAGATATGCCTATACTCACAATGTAATGGGATAACATACAATGTTGCAATGCTTCAGTCAAAAATTGGTAAACACCTCACAAAGCGTGCAATGTCTACCAATACATGCATCACCTATTATCATTCTGCCCACATGAAAAGTAGACAGTACATTTAAGTTACATCATAATGCAAGTTAAAACTAAAAAATCAATATACACTAAAAGTTTCTATTATTAATAAATTGTGCTTAATACTTTCACCAATCAAATTATATAGCAGGCAACACCATTCTAATCCATTCATACCTACAATAGAGGGACTCCCTATAAACAGTACTATCAATCCACACTACGTACAATCCTCAAACCAGATATAATGTTACAGAGAATAAAGATTTGGTTATTTTTAATTTTTTTCTTCAAATATTCAAGTTGAATATAAAAATAAATTCATCTTTGTACGTAAATTCAGATTTTTGATTTAATGCTCTTATTAATATATGTTCGAATGAGTGTTTTATACCTCTTATCTAAATATAATCCTGAGACCACTTATGGCATTTCAGACAATGAAGATTTGATTTCTCTTTGACAATATTGATTGGAGTTATGAAGTACTATATCATAACGATTTCCATCCTTGTACGTAAATTGACACTTATTATGTAATGCTCTTATGAAACCACTGTTTTATGACAAAGATTAATAATTATAAAATACCCATAACTGGGGATATTGCAATTTTAATACTATTTTTGATAACAACATCTCAATTCCTCATAAACAATATAATAAAATTTCAATGACAATGGAATAGTGCCTTCTAAACATTCAATACCACATAAATATTTATGTAAACACACCTCACTGTATAGAAGCAACAAAATAATCCACATAATATTATACATATGCATAAACAACAACTGCCACAAAATTCTACAAAATAGACAACATGTCCAACCATATATGTACAAATATTCCCAAAAATTTTGATTAATATCGAACAGCAAAAAAATTCACCGCCCATTCTAATTCCTAGCCCTCTTTCAACTATCCTTCCTTGGCTGCTTGAATGTGCATTCTGCAGTTGAGTGATGGAGACTAGTCAAATATCATAACAATATCGAGACTACATTTAAAGTCTTGTCTAATTCATCACGCATGTGTTTTGGCATGCTCTTCCGCAATAAATGCTTCAAAGTTTCCATTGTATCACAACCATAATCTGGCACATTAATAGCCATTGTAACTGCTCCCAATATATCTCTCATGTCTTTGTGTTTCTTTAGCTTTGACTGAGGAAATATTCCTACCACATATGAATCACCACTATACATGTCATATGATTTAATGGCTTCCTCCAACGTATTCCCTAGAAGGAACGGATTATAAACATAAGTCTGAGCAATTATTCTTATGTCACGACTAGGCTGCAACAAGTCTATGCAATGTGATAGAAAAATAGGTACTGCCTGCGATGCAAAAATGCATCTTATCTCTGCTTAGATATAAGGACTGGCCCAATGAGATCAATGATCGCATCTCGAACATTCTTGCAGTGTGAATTTTGGAACCACTCCATGGATGCATCTTCTCTTATATAGTTGTCTCTAGCTTCTTCACTCTCGCGGATAGGGATTTTCATGCGGTAATTTATCGGCATAAATGAATCCATGCTTCTGCAAGAAATAGGCTATACATAAAATCAATAAAATACTACTACACATTCATGAAAAAAAATTCAATGAGTCCATGCTTCTACAAAAGTAGATAATATTTATGATGCTACAACATTCACACTAATGTTTCCACATGCCCTCATAAAGGTAGAACACAATACATAAAAAATCAACACAAAAAATGAACTTTTAAGATATAAATACTAACTACACATACAAAGTATAAATAGGCAAGGAAACTATTACAAAATTCTTTGAAAAGAGATTCAGAACATCCCATCGGAGATTAAAACCAGTAATGCATTCTAAATTGGGACCTATAGTTTCGAATGCACATGTTAACATATGAGTTGTACATCTATAGAGAATTGCCACCAATGGCTGAAGGAAGAGCTGACTCAATCTTAACTTAGGACTGTTACACCTACTCAAAACTATAATTAGAATATATGGCTAATAGGGAGCTATAATTGGAATGCAAGTAAGATTTTTTTTTCTAGTTTCCTGCAACATTGTTTCCCAGCCGTTTAAATTATCATTTTTTCAATTATGCATATATGACCAAGGATGTCTAGAAAGATAACCATAATTTTTGAGTTAGAGCTTATATTTGAAAGTAGTTTTCTCAATTGTAGATGTGTTTTCCTTGATCTTTGAGTGTATGTACAACAACATGAGAAGTTGAAACCACCATAATTTTTGCAAAATAGAGCTTCTATTTGAAAGTAGTGTTGAGATTTACAAATATATTTTCCTATCTTTGAGTGCATGTACAACAACATGAGAAGGATAAGCCACCATTTTTTATTTTTTTTGTGCAAGATACAACTTCTATTTGAAACTCTAGCATTGTGATTTGTAGATGTTTTTTCTTTGATCCTTAAGTGCATGTGCAGTAGCATGAAAAGGAGAAAGCACCATATTTTTATTTTTATTTGCAAGGTAGAGCTTCTCTTTGAAAATGATATAAGTTGGACTAGATGTATGAAGAAGAAAATAAAGAAATCGTCCATGGGATTATTCAAATTTTAGGAGGAAGGTTTCTGAGATTTCAAAAGGGACAAATGATTGGCTATGGGAATGAAAGATAACATTTGTCAATACACATTATTTGACATTTGCCCATCTTTTGGAATTAATAAAATCATGAGATTCAGGCTTGTTGTTGTATTTTTGTTTGGGTGTACAATAGGTTGTAGGGTTTCTTTGAAGAAATCCACAAGTACAAGAGTTTGTAGTGATTGCATATTTGTTGTAGGGTAGAGGAAGTATCTTAACACACTTTTATTTTATATAAAAATTCTAATATTACCAAGTTTCTATAGTCGAAGTGACCAATTATTAGCACTGATGCAATGTTGGTCTATCAATATCTATTTATGGGATAACCTATGCATTTATTTAGGGGGTAATGACATCAGTGAAAATATATCATCTAGTCTCTTCTCAGTGTCATTTGATTTTTCCAGATTTGAATCACGACCCTACGGGAACCCCAACCACAATTTGGTTTACTATAGATTCAATTTATGGCATATCTACGTATTGAAGAATTTCATTTCACCTAGAATTCCTCTGAATAGTTGATTTTTGGATTGCACTTTCATATCAAAATACTTAAATTTATCTTAGGATGATGAATTCAATACACATCAATATGAGATTCTTGCAACAAGGTCTAGATTTTATGCGGAGAAGGAGCTATACCGCAAGATTACCCCTTTTGGAAGAACTTTGAATTCATATGGCTTTTGAAATTAATCTTATTTATATATTGTCTATCAAATTGGAATCTTGTGTCTAAATGAAGAAAGAAAAAAAAGATTCAATCCCATATAAATATTTATGTAAACACTCCACATTATATAGAAGAAACAAAATAATCCATATAATATTATGCATATACATACGCAATGACTGCCACAAAAAAACTACAAAATAGATAATACACCCAACTATATGTGTCTAAATATTGTCAACTTTTCTCATTAACATCTAACACCAAAATTTATCACCACTCATCGTAATTCCTACCCCTCTTTAGACTATCATTCCTTAGTTGGTTAAATGTGCATTCTACAGTTGAGTGGTGGTGATTGGTCAAATGCCATAACAATGCTGAAATTGCATTTAAAATCATCTCTAAGTCATCATGGATGTGTCGTGGCACTCTCTTCCCAGATAATTTCTTCATACTATACATTCTATCATGACCATGACATAGCATCTAAATATTCACCATAACCTTTCCCAATAGGTATCCCATGTCTTCATTTTTCTTCACCTTTCACTAAGGTATAATTCATGCCACATTGTTAGAATAACTGCTAGGGGGGGGGGGTGAATCAGTGGCCTCAAAATTAATCCAATAAATCAACCCAAAACTTTATACCACAAATATAAACCTCTAGTTATCTTTAGTCCTACAAGATGTATGCCTTTAAATAATCTTATCAAATAACTACTGCTCAAAATATATTGTTTATCCTTTTTCTTAAGCTTTACTAAATAACAGTCTAGTCTTTACTGAAATATAATAAATAACTTAGTGTTTACCGATCAATCATGTTTTAGTAATGTGTAAAGAAAAACATCAAAGAAAGGAACCATATACATATTTGACACATGGATTTTTAATGTGGAAACCCTATTAGGGGAAAAACCACTTGGGACCAGTAACCCAAAATGTTCACTCTTCTAAAGTGAGCTCGGTGAAGAGCCAACCATGTTAAAGGTTACAAACACACTATTAAGTGTGACCTTGTTAGAGGATTTAAATATAATAGTTTGTCACTTGATATTTGGCATTTCACTATGCTATCTTCATGAGAAACATTTTTATACTCCTTGGGATGTATCTCAATATATAAAGGATAGTTAAATCTCACTCTGTTAGGAGATTTTCTGAATCAATGGTTAAACTGAAACATTATATGATTTGTTCATAAATACAACTTAATCTTGCAGATGTTCAGATCTATTGTAAGCTCATAATACCTTTCTGATCAATGTTTCTCTTCATCTCCTTTTCTCCACTTCTTTCTGCGCGGTGAATGTTGTTGCTTCTCTGTTTCTCGGTGTCCACAGAAATCTTTATCTCTATTCTTCAGCTTGTTTGATCAGGTCTGTATGAAGACTTCTTATCTTCACCAATATTCTCTTCAGTATCCTCTTTTTTATAATGAATTAGCATGTCTCTTTTATAGACATGATTTGACCATTTCAAAGTCCTTGTCTTTTTTGTTCTTGACGTAATCTGCAAATCTTGCCACTCTTGCTTTAAAGCTTGCTTTAGTTTTATCTCGTAGATTTCTCCTTGTCATCTGGAATAAAACTAACTTTAAATATCTAGCTTATCTCTAGCTTTTAACTGGTCGATGAAAATAATGTAATCAAATAGTTAACTCCATATTTATCTCCTTCCAGCTAATTCTTTTGTCATTTCTAAACTTCAGTTCTGATTGGTGTTTAACTCCTTGTTTTCTTCATCTTGACTTCAGTTATCCTCAGGCATCTTTGTCCGCCAGGGTTGTCTGTCCTTTGGGAAACACTGTGAATTTCAGTTCTTCTTGGGTATCACATTGGTTCTTCTCGGTAATTCTTTCTCAGGTATCACTGTGACTCCTCTCGGGGTTCTCTATCCGTCGATGTGCATTGTCTGTCGGTGTTTGTTGTCACTTGGTGTATACTGAAATTTTATGCATTACTGATAACATAACCTTTATCTCTTTGGTTCTTTGAAGTATTTGACAATATCTATATGACCAATCAGAGTATATCAAGTTGACATCAATGACAATACAACACATTAACTAATTTAATGTCTTGCATTAACTTTCTATAGCTCAATGATCATCAACTTAACATCTTCAAACATTCAATCAGTTATCGTTCATCAATCTCTCCCTTTGGCATTGATGGAAACATACTACATTCTACTAATACAACATGAAATATATCTGTTGTAGTTCATCAATCTCTACCAAAATTATTTTTCTATAACCAATACAAATGTCTGACTCTTGGTAAGCTCTTCTAGCTTAGATTTGATTCTTGTAGAGTACTCTCTTCATTCTTCATTCCCTTCATTGGATAGGTGTAGAAATTTCTGATTTTGTCTCTCCCTTTGTTGTAGAATGTCTTCTCTTATGTTTTCTCTCCCTTTGACTGTTCCTCTCTCTGATGGATATTTCTACTCATATCTCTTTTTCCTTTGACAACAATATAACCCATATTCATTTAGTACATCTTTCCTTTGAATACTTCTAATAGATATTTCATATGGATATAATCTCTCCTTTAAGTCATCTATTTCTTAATGGATACTTCTCTCCCTTTAACAACAACGCCAAACTAAATCTTTTTTTTTAATACATTCCTTGAATTTCCCTTCATCAGAAATACAATAACTCTGGTGTTCGGTGCAGGTAAGTACCTTTTGGTGTACTGATATATCTTTGTAGTCCATCTCTTTGCTTTCATCAACATGAATAATCTTCTAATTGTGTGTAGGCTGATGCAGCCTCCTAGTCAGCTTAGTGACCAGTAGACAAGGGTCGGACCCCTTGTCTCTTTCTCAGGTACTCAAATGTATCTTTAGGCAATGACTTTGTGAATATGTCTACTAATTGTTCCTTGGATAGAACATATTCTAGTATCACATCTTTCTCTTGTACTTGTTTTCTTAAGTAATGATACTTGATAGCAATATGCTTTGTCTTAGCATGCATGATAGGGTTCTTTGAAATTTTTATTGCACTTGTATTATCACAATAGATAATGACTAGTTCAAGATTTTTCATATTCATACCTTCCAGTAATTGTTTATCCATGCAATGTTAGATAAATTTGTAGAAGCAGCCACATATTCTTCTTCTACAGTAGATTGTGAGATGCATCCTTGCTTCTTACTTATCCATGTGACAAGTTTGTCACCCATAAAGAATGCTCCTCCTATTGTTCTCTTTTTGTCATCTAAGTTTCCAGCCCAATCAACATTTGTATAGACTTGAAGCTCAAATTTTCCTTCTCTTTTATACCATAAGCCAAAGTTTTCAAATTTCTTTACATATCTCATAATTATTTTGATAGTAGTCATCTGTGATTCCTTGGGATTAGCAGAGAATCTTGCAACTATTCCAACTACATGTGATATATCTGGTCTAGTATGAACAACATACATGAGTTTGACAATCATAGATCTATATAGGGTCTGACTTACCTCAGTTGACTTGTCTTCCTTTGTCAGCTTGCATCCAGTTGCCATAGGTGTTCCAATAGGCTTGGAGTCTTCCATCTTGAATATCTTGAGAACTTCCTTGATGTATTTGGATTGTGTGATGTATATGTCTCCATCTTGTTGAAGAATCTGTAGACCAAGAAAGAACTTGATCTCCCCAAACATTGACATCTCAAACTCTTTTCTCATTTTAGAAGAAAATGATTTGCATAACATATCATTACCACAAAATATGATATCATCAACAAATATTTATGCAATCAGAATGTTATCATCAGTATCTTCTTTTAAATACAAATTACTATTTTCACTTGTTCTTACAAATCCAATACTTATGAGATATGAGTGAATTCTTTCATACCATGCTCTTGGTGCTTGTTTCAATCTATACAAGACTTTGTGTAGTCTACTAACCATGTTTCCTTTGTTAGGATCAATAAACCCTTCTGGTTGTTCAATGTATACCTCTTCTTCTAGTATTCCATTTAGGAATGCAGATTTGACATCCATTTGGTATACCTTGAATCCTTTGTATTTAGCATAAGCAAGTATAATTCTGACTCCTTCTATTCTAGAAATTGGTGCAAAGGTTTCTCCATAGTCAATACCTTCTTCTTGTGCATACCCCTTGCATACTAATCTTGCTTTGTTCCTTGTGACTTCTCCATTCTCATTCCAGCCTTTTTTTCTCCTATGATCTAGTTCTATGGATGGTGTCTTCTGACATACTTGGAAAGTACCGGTTGAGCTCTTTGTTCATCATTCTAATCATCATCTTGACCTTCATTTTGATCTTCATCTCTTGGTGCATCCTTTTGAGAAATTCCTTGATTTTTGGTGTTTGTAGCTTGATTCTCGGGTGCATTGTTTTGTCGCTCAGGAGCGATACACTATTTCTTGGGCAGAGTGTGAGGCTCTCCTCTATAGAAAAACCTACTGTAGTCTTCTGATTACTTTCTTCTTTCCTCATTATTTTTCTCAGCAAATTCTTCCACTCTGACATTTACACTTTCAATGAATTTGATAGAGGATTTGTTAAGACATTTATATGCCTTGCTTTTGGTAGAATACTCTAAAAATATTCCTTCTTCACCTTTGGAGTCAAGATTTCCATTTCTATCATCTTTCAAAATATAACATTGACTTCCAAAAATTCTGAAGTAACTTACATTGGGTGTGTGTCCATATGATAGCTCATAAGGTACCTTATTTGTGTCCTTCTTCAATTGAACTCTGTTCAATGTGTAGATAGTAGTACTGATAGCTTCTCTCTAGAATGTTTGAGTGATTCCTTTCTCAATCATCATTATTCTAGCACAATCAACAATGAATCTATTCCTTCTTTCAGCAATCCCATTTTGCTGCGGTGTTCTTGGTGCAGAAACCTGTCTTTGAATTCCATGCTCATTACAAAAGTTAGTGAATTCATTAGAAATCAATTATCCTCCTCTATTTGATCTTAAGTATTTAAGTTCCTTTCCACTTTGTTTTTCCACTATAGATTTATACCATTTAAACATCTTGAATGCTTCTGATTTCTCTTTTAAGAACTTAACAGTCACAATTCTAGAATAATCATCTACAAATAGAATGAAGTATGTATCTCCATAGTATCTCTTTGTTCTCATGGGTCCACATAAGTCAGTATGGACTAATTCTATAATAACATTAGATGTGTATGTTTTTCTCTTGAAACTATACTTTGTCATTTTACCTTTTTGACAATTCTTACACATGACATGGTCAGGTTTTGACATGCTCGGTAAGCCTCTTACTTTCCTTTTATTTCTTATCCTAACCATGTTGTCAAAATTCACATGATATAACCTTTTACGCCACAAATGTATGTCTTTATTTCTAGACATTAAACAAGTGGTGTTAATATCATCAAGATAGAATAGGTTACATTTTGTTTGTTCTCCAGTTCCAATCAACTTTCCTAATTCATTAAAGATCTTTGCCTTTTTTTTCTCAAATGCAACTCGGTGACCTGTGTTATTCAATTCTGAAACACTCAATAGATTATAGTTAAGTCCTTTTACCCAGTATGCATTTTCACATCTAATCAGATTATTCAACATTATGGTTCCTTTACCTTCAACTAGACAAGGTGAGTCATTACCCATTCTTACTGATCCACCATTATAATATTCAAAAGTTTCAAAATTTTCCTTATCTCCATTCATGTGGTGAGTACAACCACTATCAATAATCCAGACATCATTTTTACCAACCTTAGATATGAGTGCAGTCTCAACATACCTTTCCTCTTTTTCTAAATCATCCTTCATAGCAACAAATACCACCTCAATATCTTTATCAGATTCGGTGTCATTATTCTCATCTTTGTTCTCAGCCAGGTAACAAGCTTTCTTCCCTTTTTCCTTGTAGTCTTAGTTTTCTCTTCTGTCAGATTGTTGGTTTCTTTAGTAATCTCTATCATCACCTCTGTCAAACTTTTTTTCATATGATCTGTCACTATTTCTGTCTTCTCTTCTTTTGTTAGGACATCTAGCAGCAAAGTGTCCAATCTCTTTACAACTAAAACATACCAATGGCATTTTACCTTTGTATCTACCTTTGCCTCTCTGCAATCTTCTAGATATTAGTGCTCCAATCTCATCAAGCTCTTGTTCATCACTATCACTTTCACTATCATTTCTCATAGTGTGTTTGTAACTTGATTTTCTTATTTTTAAAGAAGATTTGAATGCAGAATCAATAGATGGTAAGACACTGTTGTCAAAGTTATTCATCTCAAATGAAATAAGTCTACCAATCAAACTATCTAGAGTGACATTGTTATTTTCTACTTCTCTCATTTCTTTTATAGAAGATACTCTAATAGTATAAATAGGTAGTAAGGTTTTGAGGATTTTACTTAGCATTGTTTCTTCTTCAAGTACACCTCCTACTTCTTGGATAACATTGACTACCTCTTTGATTCTGTAGGTGTACTGAGTGATGTTTTCTCCTTCTTTCATTCTTAGGTCATCAAACTTTCCTCTTAGGCTTTCTACCTTAGCTCTTTGTACATTTGCATCTCCTCCATGTACTAGCTTCAATTTGGCCCACATTTTCTTTGCAGTGGTGGATGTTTTGACATCTTCAAATTCACCATCGGAGAGTGAGGAAGAAAGTTATATCATCATAGAATTGTGCTCATGCTTTTCTCTCATTTGATCAACTATTGGAGGTCCACTAGGTAAAAAAAATTCAGTATCTAAGTATTGAGTAACATCATCTCCAATACCTGATAAGTGGAGTCTTATCCTTCTTTTCCATGATGAAAAGTTTTCCTTGTTCAACTTAGGCACATCCCTTTTTCTCATCTTGTGATCTTTTTTTTGAGTCTTTAAACTCCCTTTCTAAGCACACAAGCTGTGATACCAATTGTTAGAATAACTAAGAGGGGGGGTTGAATCAGCGGCCTCAAAATTAATCCAATAAATCAACCCAAAATTTATACCAAAAATATAAACCTCTAGTTATCTTAAGTCCTACAAGATGTATGCCTTTAAATAATCTTATCAAATAACTACTGCTCAGAATATACTATTTATCCTTTTTCTTAATCTTTACTAAATAGTAGTCTAGTCTTTACTGAAATATAGTAAATAAGTTAGTATTTATTGATCAATCCTATTTTCGTAATGTGTAAAGAAAAACGTCAAAGCAATGAACCATATACACATTTGACACCTGGACTTTTAACATGGAAACCCTGTTAGGGGAAAAACCACTTGGGACCGATGACCCAAAATTTTCACTCTTATGAAGTGAGCTCAGTGAAGATCCAACCTTGTTAAAGGTTACAAACATGTTGTTAAGTGGGACCTTGTTAGAGGATTTAAATATAATAGTTTTTCACTTGATATCTAGCATTTCACTATGCTATCTTCATGAGAAACTTTTTGATACTCCTTGGGATGTATCTCAATATATAAAGGATAGTTAAATCCCACTTTATTAAGATATTTTCTGAATCAATGGTTAAACTGAAACAATATATGATATGTTCATAAATACAAATTAATCTTATAGATGTTAAGATCTATTGTAAGCTCATAATATCTTTCTAATCAATTTTTCTCTTATGTTCCTTTTCTCCACTTCTTTCTTCTTGGTGAATGTTGTTTCTTCTCTATTGCTCGGTGTCCACAGAAATCTTTAGCTCTATTCTTCAGCTTGTTTGATCAAGTCTATATGAAGACTTCTTATCTTTACCAATATTCTCTTCAACATCCTCTTTTTCATATTGAATTATCTTGTCTCTTTTATAGACATGATTTCACCATTTCAAAGTCCTTGTCTTTCTTGTTCTTGAGGTGATCTGTAAATCTCACCATTCTTGCTTTAAATCTTGATTTAGTTTTATCTCGTAGATTTCTCCTTGTCAACTGGAATAAAACTAGCTTTAAATCTCTAGCTTATCTCTAGCTTTTAAATAGTTGATGTAAAACAATGTAATCAAATAGTTAACTCCATATTTAGCTCCTACCAGCTAAGTCTTTTGTCATTTCTGAACTTCAGTTTTGATCGATGTTTAACTCCTTGTTTGCTCGGTATTGACTTTAGTTGTCCTCAGGCATCTCTGTCCTTCTGAGTTGTCTATCTTTCGGGAAACACTGTGACTTTCAGTTCTTCTCGGGTATCACTTTGGTTCTACTCAATAATGCTTGCTAGGGTATCTTGCTCAGGTATCACTGTGACTCTTCTCAAGGTTCTCTATCCGTCAGTGTGCACTGTTTGTTGGTGTTTGTTATCACTTGGTGTATACTAGACTTTTATGCATTAATGATAACATAACCTTTATCTCTTTGGTTCTTTGAAGTCTTTGACAATATCTATATGACCAATCAGAGTATATCAAGTTGACATCAATAAAAATACAACACATTAACTAATTTAATGTCTTGCATTAAATTTTTGCAGCTCAGTGATCATCAACTTAACATCTTCAAACATTCAATCAGTTATGGTTCATCACACATATGCCTCACCACTATACAATTCGTATGATTTGATGGCTTCCTCCAATGTATTCCCTAGAAGGAAGGATTTGTGAACATACGTCTCTACAATTTATCTTAAATCATTACTAGATTGCAACAAGTCCATGCATTGTGATATAAATATAGATACTTCCTATGATGGATATATGCATCACCACTCTCCTTGTATAAGGCCTCTCCTAATGACTTCAAATATCATGTCTCGAAAAGTCTTGCACTATGTGTTTTGAAACCACTCCATGGCTTCTACTTCTATTATATAGTCATCTCTAGGTTCTTCACCTTCCTGAATAGGGATTCTGGTTCGGTAATTTCTTAGCTTCTACGATTGCATGCTTCAGCACAAACATATCAACACCAAAAAATAGAACTTCCAAGATATAACTACTAACTACACAAATAGAGTATAAAAAAGAAAGAAAAGTATTACAAATTGCTTCGAAAATAAATTCAGAATAGCCCATCAGAGATTCAAACCAACAATGCATTCTAAAATGGCACCTATAATTTTGAACGCACATATTAACATACGAGTTGTACATCTATAGAAAATTTCCACCAATGATTGAAGGAAAACCTAACTCGATATTAAATTAGGACTACTACACCTAATCAAAACTATAATTAAAATATATGGCTGACAAGGAACTATAATTAAAATGTAAGTAAGATTCATTTTTTGAATTTCCTGCAACATTGTTCCCCACATTTTAAATTATGCATATATGACCAAGGACGTCAAGACAATTATTAACTGATAGGTTTTTCAAAGAATCATATATGAAACCAAAATACAATAGCAATGAAAGTAGATAGAAGTATGAATTAAGATTTTTACAAACTAATTTAGGGTTTTTTAAGCTGAAATAGAAAATAACTCTACAACCCAGTTCACAGTCCCACAAAATAGAAATTAGGAATATTTTGGTCAATTCTACATACCCCTTTTTTGCAACTCATCTATTTCTGCTCTTAGCTCCTCCACAAATCCACAATAGCCTACTATTATGACTCTCACCAAAAAACTTTTTATTCACACCACACAACCATTAAAATATAATCAATTCCTTTTCTGTGCAAGACAAAACTACATTTAAGCAACTAAAAATTGTCCTGCAAATGATAATCTACATGTCACATCTTAGGCTCTTTGTATAACCTCTTTTCTACCGACTCAAGGGTTTTGACAGTTTGCTACTTTTTTGTACTTCGTGGCCAAAAGCATGTTTTTACACACACCAAAACCAAACATAAGTGCCAATAAACATACTATTGAATAGTTCCAAGGTAGAAAATGGAGCAATATTTTCAACATACCCACGATGTTGCGAGTATAAATCACGATTACAAGGCAAAAAAAAAAACCAAAAACTTGAAATACCTGGGATGTTGGGAATCGCCTTCTTCTACAAGTGGCTATGGAAATATTACTCCTCTTTTCTACAAAAACCCTACTTATTCATGTAGTGATACCAAACATAAGCACCAACATTCATATCTAGGACAGAAAACAATGCAAGATATGCAACCTACCTGGGATGTTGGGAGTTGAAATCTTCTGCAAATCACCTTCTTCTGCAAACGGCTATGGAAATCTTCCTCCGCTTCGCTATGAAAACCCTTCTTATTCACATAGTGATACCAAACATAAGCACCAACATTCATATCCAGGACATAAAACAATCCAAGATATTTAGCCTACCTGGGATGTTGGGAGTGGAAATCTTCTACAAATCGCCTTCTTCTGCAAATGACTATGGAAATATTACTCTTCTTTTCTATGAAAACCCTACTTATTCATGCAATGATACCAAACATAACTGCCAATATTCATATCTAGGGAAGAAAACAACGCAAGATATTCAACCTACCTTGAATGTTGCAAGTCAAAATATTTTGCAAATCACCTTCTCTCACTTGAACAGGTTGGCTGAAACTTAAAGCTCCTAGATCTGCAAATATCCCACCTCTACAAATATATAAGAAATCTCTGATAACCAGAGTGATAACCAAAGTTGCCAAAAAAATCCCCACATACCAAATTCTCAAATTGATACCTACAACTATGACTTTCAAGCAAAATTATCTATTATCATGCCATCGTTGAACCATGAATTTTATGTCATTATATGTTGACAAGTCATCATTGTGGTCACCTGACATGTGGCTTAATAAACCACGCTTAGTGGGTGGCGGTTTACTCATGGCGACTACAATTCCCGGTGGCCTAATTTTTGGTGTGGGACTGCTAAATCATTGGCATCCCTTCGTCAGACAATACTGGAAATACCTATCCACATGTGTGATGCTCCTGACAATATTTTGTACACTTTTTTACCTCCATGTATGTGGCACATAGCATGGACAATTTGTCAGGAGCTTAGCTTCTCCCATCAAGTAGACCCTCAACACACTACTCAATATATTGATATTGCATTCTATTTTAAGTATTATCATTATGTTATAATAAATCAGAGTGCTACCTTGCGGATTGATAAAGTTCTAAGTGTATACTTTTAATTATTCTTGGCTATTTGTGTTTTTCAAACTTATGTCTATGTGGATTAATCTATATTCATTGGTATGATTTTCTATGAGGCTAAGATTGAGGATGTTTGTTTTTGTTATAGAATTTTTATTAAGTTTTATAAAATATAAATGTTATTTTATGTTTAAAATGTAAATGTTAAATGAATGAAAAAATAATAATATGAATATAAGAAAATTTAAATAACAAGTAGAAATGATAATAATAATAAAGCTAATTTCTGTAAGTTGAAGTTGTATTAATAAAATCATCTTATAATAAGATTGGAATTACCATGGTTGGAAAAAATGGCAAAACCTGTGAACACAGCGACAACAAAAATAGTGAAAATGGTGCATAACTATTTAGGGGCGGAAGTGATAGGTAGCAGGGATGATTTGAAGGAAACTATCAATATAGCGACAGTGGAATGCGAGAAGTTTAGGGCTAATGTACCAGGTTGTTGACCTTCTTTGAAGGATGTTAGTATATATTTAAAATGGGCGGACATCCCTTTTGGTGAATTAGACCACGCCAATGTGCTTAGTTCTAGGCACAATCCACAGTGGGTTCTAAGAAACGGATGCTGGAGAGATTGTGCTCTTGATAAAAAAAACCTACCTCCAGTTATTTTCGTAAGTTTTTCTGCCTCTGAGCATTGACCTAGGGCTTCAATATTTGAAGGTATTTTAGGGCCTTCTCCCACTAGTGTTCCCAATAATTGAATCTTCCTTTGATTGGCATCGTCCTAGAATATGGAAGAAACAACCCTCACTTCAGCCATTTTTTGACATTTGTGATGGTTCACATTGCTCACACTTGTCTCTAGAGGGGAATACCCCTAGTCCTTTTGTTCCTTCTGACAAGGTTTGTTTAGATTTTCATAAGGAAAAAACTCTATTCCTTCCATTTTATGTTTCCTGGCCCAACTATTCTCCTTTATTAAACCCTAAAATTCTTACCTCGCCTAATAATGTGCCCATCCCAGTTTCCTCTTTGCGAGCCTCCTTCAAACCAAATCCTCTCCCATAGAGCCCTCGACATCCTATTTCTCCTCTTCATCATTCTGTTAGACATGAATCTCTTCATGCAAGCTTTGCACATCCATCGAACAAGGTAAAAGTAATCTTCCCGGAACACATGATTCAATTTTTTGTTAATTTCTTGCGGGCTTTGACTTTAGTAGGTAAGCTCCATTCTTCCATTTCATTTTATTTTTTCCTCACTTAGGCTAAGAAAAGTTGGGAGGGTTTGAAGAATCTATTTTTATATGAGAAAATTTCACTTTATTTTATAGTCATTTTTCATTCCTCTCAGCAAAATGATGTTGTTCATAAGTTTAAGGGTTGGTTTTGTAAGGGATTAGGTATCTATACTATGGCTTGGGTTCTGCATTTTAATATCAACTCTAATTCACCTATTTTGATGCCCAACAAGATCTCTCTGCCACAATTGCCTTTGGAATATAGGGAACCACTCATTATTGAGATTCTAGCTAATAAATTGGGTATTTTCCTTAGACATGACCTCATCCCTTTTAAAAATGCTCATTTACCTGTTAGGGTTTGTCTCCTTCTCAATCAATCCAAACCCATTCCGGTTTCAATTTCTATTAGTTCCAAATTTGGTTCATGGGCTCAACCAGTTCTTACCCAAGATCCATCTACTATTGTTGCATATTCTGCATCCTTAGGACTTTTCAACTTCCAATGTCGAGGTACCTCTATCAATACAAGTCAGGTTTGCTCTAATTTTTCTTCAGATTCTCGGCTCTATTTTTTCTTTCGAGCTGACACCTCTACCCCTCACATTCTACTCAATGTGGCTATGATTCTGATGCTCAAACCTTAATTACATCATCTCTAATCCTTAATAATGGTATTAAGAAGAGGTCAGTAGATTGCTTTTCTCTTTCTCTAAAGGAATTTTTGGGACACTATGATAATAACCTAAAGAGGTATTCTATTAATATTAATTTCATTCTTCCTAATACATTTCCAAAGACTAAGCACTTTGATAATAATCTAAAGAGGTCTTCTTTTAAGATTAATGTAGTTATTCCTAACATATTCTATAAGACCAACTATCATCAAAAGAGGATCTTTTCTGCTCCTATTCCCATTCGTGCTCATACTCCTAAGACCTATGATGTATTCTTCTCTTGAATTGAGTGCACATTTCTTTCCTTTCATCTCCCTCCCTATCCTCGACTGGATAACAATCTTGTTCTTAATTTAGTTTTTAGTAGCCAACCTTTTGTTTCTGTAGCCCATTCTATTTTCTCACTAGTCATATCAGAAGCAAAAGTTTAACTCATGGAAAACAAAATCTGTATATCCATTGCATCTGATATCATTGATGAGATTTCTTGTGAAGAAGGATTTTTTTAGCCTCCGTCATCATTCTCAAGAAATCCTGACTTTGTTTCTCAACTTTATGAGAGTCCCTCTTGTCCTCCATTCTCTATTTTCTAGCCTTCTCGGAGCCCTCCTCTCTCTCCTACTGGGATGAATTTTGATTTTATTAGAAGCTTTCTCTTGCCCAAACCCTGTCCCATTCTCCTATAGAACTTAAAACACAAAAAAAGAGGTAGGAAACCTTTGTCAGCTAAAATTAAGGAAGAAATTGAAGCTGGTATTCAATCTACTATTTTGGATAAATTTAATTTAGAAATAAGAATGATGAGTGTGTTTCACTCTCCTCAAGCAATATGAAAATCATATCTTTGAATGTCATGGGCTTGAATACCCCTGACAAAAGGGGAAGAATCAATTCTTTCCTGCATTCTTCTCAGGAAGATATTATTCTCTTACAAGAAACAAAACTTTCTCAAGAATCTTTTAACAAAATCTTCAAGAATTGGTCTTCTTGGGAATCGATCCTTGTTCCATCCACTAGTGCCTCTAGTGGTCTTATCTCTCTTTGGAACCCAAAATCTGTTAAAGGCCACCTTGTGTCTTCAGACTCCAATTGGAAGCTTTTGGAATTTAGCTATTTTGATTTTCTTTTTCTTTTTTTTTTAATGTTTATGGTCCTACATTTTCATAGCACAAGCTTAATCTATGGCATACCATTTTTGGGTACATCAAACAGTTTGATGATCATAGTATTATTCTGAGAGGGGTGTTAGCACTTTTTCATGTAGAATCATAATATAGCTTATCAAGCTTAACTCTCAGATTCCCAATTCTTGATTCATACAGGGAAAAGGCTAATTAACAAGGATATGATCCTTCTACACTTTGAGCTCCACAAACTCAGGCAGGTGTACCTTCACTTGATTACTGCTTTTCAGTAAGATTTTAGTGGTGGATATAAGGTCACACTAATTTGCCTATTGCTTTTTGTTGTATTAATAAAACCTCTTATAGATAACCATAATCAATCTAATACATAGCTTAATAAGCAATACTATAAACATAAAAATGGTAAATAACAATGATATAAGGATTCTCATCCTTCTTCTTTTTAGATTTCTTTGACTTAGGAAGGATAACCTAGGTGATTCTCTCTCTAAGGAATCAACAAGTTGAATTGTATCCTTAAATACAACTACTTAAGCATGAATATCTTTAGAACATAAAAGTAACTAATTTTTTTGTTTTAATGTTGATGATGAATAATTGTTTGTCAAACCCTAGACTAGTGCCTTAATCTTAGGCAAAGAGTCAAACAAAATACAAATCCACAACAAACTAATTAATTGAAATGCACAAGAAGTTCAGATAGAGTGCCTTACAAACTACCTCTTCATTCCTATACCCCTGTATCAAATCCTTACAAGTATGTTTAACCCTCTGGGATCACTCACAAGAATTACTCTCCTTGAAAGAAACTTATAAGCAACTATACAGTTACCTTATAACTAGTATGTTTAAAATTCCTTACAAACTAAACATACAAGAGAATAAACATAAATGTAAAGAGACAACAAAGATGTAGAATAGGAAACTCCTTTTTATTTTATTAATATGATGTTTCTTCAATACATTGAAAGACTAAAAGCTTTAAAAAATGAGACAAAAAGAGAATTCTCCCTCACAGTTGTATATTTCATCACGCTTACATTATGTTACATATTTATATTTATAGAGTACTAGCCATCTTGGAATCCTTAAAGATTAAGGATACAGCAAGCTTCGGATGGCTAGACCTAACCCTAAAGATACTAGAAGACAAGAACATAGTTAGGCCTTCAAGCGGTGGGAAGACAAAATAAGGAAAAGACCAAATCTGATTTCCAAATCTTTGATAGTTGGCACCTTTGTCTGTAGATATTCTAAATAATCTCTTGTAGTTGTTGCGAGACCTAGTGACCACCAATACAGGCTAAATTACACTAGTCTTTTAAAATGATTATCCTCCCTATTCTCATAGATCAGGTGCCAGATGTCTTCTCACTCTTCATCCAATATATCTAAGTCAACTGTTGCAGGCTTCTTTTTCTTGGGCTTAGTGAGAACATCTCATGTTGCAACCTCTGCCTTTGTAGGCCAATTAAAGCTCTGTATATTCTATAATTTTTCTTTTTGTCTATTGCATCTAAAATTTGTGATGAGCTTGACATCTATTACAAACTTATTAAACTATGTTTATGCTTTAAAAGCCTCATCTAAGGTTTAATTAAACCTATCCATATCTATTGCAATACTATCTGTTATAAATGCCTCTTTGATAGGTAGTAGATTATCAAATTCACCTTTCCAATTTGATATCAATTTTATCTTATTATCATCTCCCTTTATTGGAGGAATAAACCTATTAAAGTCTGGCCCAAACATGTTGATCCTAACTTGAATATGATTTGCCTTGCCCTCAAAGAAAGACAAAGTGGCTCCAATCTACTCAACTTCATCTCCCACCTGACACACTATCTCAGGAAGATCTTCTCTGTGTGGCTGTAAGGCTATTAACCTTTCAAAAAGTGTTGTCCTTCCTATAGGATTTGAGATAGACAAATCCACAGTTTGCCAAGAACGCCTGCATGCAAATGACCTGTTACAGGAGAGAAGCAGAAAGAGACAAAAAGAAGAGCTTGGAAAATCTCAAGAAGTGAGAGGAAAAAATGTATTCCAAGATAAATGAAAATAATAATTACAAGTTTGACCTATAAAGGTGAATGAAACCCTAAAGCAAGGAAAAGCTAGGTTGCGCATTAATAATTAATATAAATATTAATTATAATGCACCTAAGAGACAACTTAAGTAAACAGAGTAATAAAAAACTGAATTAATTAAACTGATGTGATCTAATTAATAAGTATAAAATATAATTACTCTAACACCCCCCTTAAGACAAGCTCAAGAGGTAAGCTAACCTAGCACCGCTATGAAATTAGGAAATGGGCCCCGGCAACAAGGCCTGATCAAGTACCCAATACAAGGAAATCTATGTAAACCAGAGACAAAGAAGAAAAACCAGTGGCAAAAACCACTCTCCAAAAAGAGATAGAACAAACATGCTCAAAAAAACATGAAGGAAGGAAGGCCTCAAGAACACCCCTCAAGGACAACTTCTGTCACCCCAAGCATAGAATGCAACTGAAGATAGCGTAGCCCAACACAACTACTGACGTCACTTGCTAGAAAGTGACGTCATTTTTTGGGATCAAATTTTTTTTTTCGGAAAGTTCCAAATTTTCTAGTGAGACAGCCAGCTGACATGCATATGGCCGTAAATTTTTTCCCGTGGAGGTGTGAAGGTCATTTGACCGTCAATTTTTTTCCCAGGATTGGTTTTTTCTAGAGAGCTTGTTTTTCAGAGGTGTTGTTGGTTTTTTGGTCATAAATTTTGCATATAGTATCATTTTTTGGAAAATGAAATATCATCAAAAATCTCTTTTCAAGATGGAGACCATCATGTTGTTTTCATTTTCAAGTTCAGGCATTTGATTTCCTGATTTTGGTGTCAAAGTAGAGGCTTCAGTTTCCTCTCTCTCTACACCTGGCGTCTAGGTTTTCTCCTTTTTTTTGTGATTTCTAAAGTTATTTATTTGGTGTATGGGGGATAGAATTATACATTGTGGGGGGGTAAATTTTACTTTTTGTAATTTACTTCAGAAAGACCCTTCTTCTTTCGTCTTATTCTCTCAATGTTGGACCCTTCTGTGGCCTGGATGACACCACATAACTATCACACCTAGAAAGCACACATGACCAGGCTGCTTATGTCACCTGGCTTATGTTCATGTCTAGATGAGAACCAACCTATTCTACAATTTTCTTTTGAGGTTCTTTAGTATAGAAACAAAATGGATGAAACCATGGGCTTGATTTCACTGAACATCTCTGATATTCGCATGTTTCACTTGGATGGTTTGAACACTCCTCAGGATATTTGGGGCAAGTTTGAAGATTTTTTTGGCATAGTGAATGAGTTTCAGGAACTTCATATTGATGTAGAGTTGACCTCTTTGACTCCTACTAGCTTTCCCACCATTTAAGAATTCTTGATGAAGTTCAAATCTCTGCATTCAATTTTGCAGGGATGTGGGAAAAACAAGACAGGTGATGAGTGTATCTTCCTGATACTCTCAAAGTTGCGAGGATAGTATCAAATCTTTTCTTCCAATTTCTACTCCACCATGGATGCTTTGGGTGCCAGACACACCATGCCTTCCTTTGACACCTTTTGTGATCGGTTGACATGGGAACAGGCAAAGATCTAATAGATGGATGCTTTTGGCTCTTCAAGCCAAGCATTAGTTTCTCAGTCTTCACAGGGGAAACAAAAATAGAAATCCAAACTAAAGAAAGATTTATTAGGTAGTGAGTATTCCTCCAAACCTACATAGAAAACTAATTCCAAACCTCCAGCTCACCCTTCAAAGGGTAAATCTTCTTCGAAGTTTGCTGTGTCTACCTCCAAGACTAAGAAGACAGTTGAAACCTGTAGTTTTTGTGGCAAGGATGGAAATACCATTTCTAGGTGCTAGAAATATTTGGAGGCTTTAGAGGAATCCATGCAGGAGCATGAAATTTCTTCTCCCTAATCCACATCCTCCCCTACAGGGAAAGGTTGTGCTCTTACTGCACGAGAAAAGACTTCTGGGACCACCTAGATTTTGGATTCCGGTGCCTCTCACCACATGACTAACACTTAGCAGTTGGTCACCTCACTTGCTCCTTGTGCTACTTCACATATTTCTATTGAGAACTAATCACACCTTTTAGTTTTGGGTTTTGGTTATGTTGCATTAGCTGGGGTTCTCTTTAGGATGTTCTTGTGGTCCCTGAAATCATGACGAACCTATTGTCCATCTATCAGATTTGCCACTCTGGCTCTGGTAAGACAGTTGAGTTCTCACCACACGATGTGGTTCTTTGGGACCTACATGATTCTAATTTGATTGTGGCTACTAGGAGTGTTGAATTTGCATCTCGCCTATACAGATTTGATGGATTTGAGCCTTTTGATGGTATAGGTACCTATCTTATAGCACATGCAGATTCAGTGAGAAGACTTTGGCATGAGCGTTTGGGCCATGTCAATTACAGATATCTTCAACATATGAGCACATAAACACTTTTTCTTTGGCTTCCTCATATTTCTTACACTGGTGGTGTTTGTCAGGGTTGTGTTCTTGGCAAACAACATAGGGATCCATTTCCTTAGGGACGAGCTACTTGTGCTTTGGCACCACTGGAGTTAATTCATAGTGACCTCATGTCATTTCCTACTCCTTTTTTTGGTGCCAGATATGTACTTACTTTCATTGATGACTTCTCCAGGCCCACATGGGTGTACTTTCTTAAGTACAAGTCTGATGTCTTTGATTCATTTCGAGTCTTTAAGACATTTGTGGAGAACCAATCTAGTATTTCTATTCGACAGATACACATAGATAATGGGGGGGAGTATGTGAACCAAGATTTTAGGGATTTTTTCTCTGATACCATGTAGGATTTGAGACAGACAAATCCATAGTTCACCAAGAAAACCTGCATGCAAATGACCAGTTACAGGAGAGAAGCAAAAAGAGACAAAAAGAAGAGCTTGGAAGAAAAAAATATATTCCAAGATAATTGAAAAAAATAATTACAAGTTTGACCTATAAAGGTGAACAAAACCCTAAAGAAAGGAAAATCTAGATTGCGCATTAATAATTAATACAAATATTAATTATAATGCACCTAAGAGATAGCTTAAGTAAATAGAGTAATAAACAACTTAATTAATTAAACCGATGTGATCTAATTAATAAGTGTAAAATAAAATTACTCTAAAACTACTTGCCCAAATGCTAAATTAAGGATTTAAGGTTGCAATGTGGCTATTGACCTCTACTTCTAGGTCAGGAAGATTTCTATAAGCATTGTGCACCAAGGCAACCTTATCTTTTAGGATATCAATCCTATGTTGTAAGATATTTCACAAAGCTTCCAAAGCCACTTCATTCTGATCTTTGTCCTTTTGCTCTGTTTCCTTTGAAATATCCCTGTATCCTTAATTTGTACTAGTGCATCGACAACTTGCTTAGGTGGAGCAGGAATAGCCTCAGGGATTTCTTGTAATTTCTTATTTTATTCTGCCACTAGCTACTTTAATGCATTGATTTTAATCAAAAAAAATTCCCTATCTTTTACCACTACACTTGATTCATCAAAGATCTTTTGATATCTTTTGGACATATGCTCTTCTTTAGCTTCATTTAAATGTGCAAAGTGAGTGACTTATTGAGAGATCTCTAAATCACCAGTGTTGTGGATAGACCAAATGATCTTATCCCCATCTTGTTTTTGTTTCACATTGATTAGAGAGGGTTTTTGTGTTTTTGTTGCAAGGGCCCACATTGCCAAAGTCTGAGATCATGGATCATACCCACATCCTTTGATCATATCACCAATTTTTGTTTTAGAAGAAAATTTTACATCAGGCTGCCTTCTGATTTGATCAATGATAAAGGAAGAGGCTAGATCCCATCCCTCTTCAAGTAGCAACCCACTAGTTTAAACCAAATTCCTTGATTCTTCTGGTGTCATGGTCTCAAATTCAGGATCATATCCTTATAAGGCCTGTAAAGCTTCATTAGGCACTGTATCTCCCTCGGTTAGCTGTAGTTGTGATCCAAGTTGTTGTTGCTTCACCTAGATCAAGAAATCCTTGAACTCTTGATTTTTGATCACTCATGAATTTTTCTTGATGTAGTACCCTTTCATCTTGGCATAGTAAGAGGGGTAGTTCATCTTCCTCTTGTTCATCTTCTCCTACTTTCTTTCCTTCTCTAATGGTTTTTCTTAAATGATGGTCATAGGCTCTAATACCAATAATTAGGGAACTGATCTTATCCCTTTTCTTCTTCTGCTTCTTATCATGAGAAGGTTCCCCTTGTTCCACATTTTTCTTCTTCTTAGGAAGCTCTTCAATTACCTCAACCTCATGTACTTGAGTTAAATCCATTATTATATTCTCCTTTGTTTGAGGTAGCTAATCTATTGGAGGAGGGGTATGCATTGAATAGCTGTTGTCACTATACTCAGATGAAGAATGCTTATTAGGACCTCTTTCCTTATCTTCTATTTATTCCTCAATATGATTGTATAACATACCATAAGATTCGATCATTTTGTTAAGTTTCCTAAAATAGGGTAATTGAGGGAAGAACCCTCCAAAAGAAATTCCTTTCTTTTTAATTTGTTGTTCTAGTTCCATCATATCCTGATATTGGGTAGCCCTTCTTGATGCTTCTTCATCTTCCAAGATGTTTATGATCAAGTCCTCCTCCACATATTCCTCATGTTATTTTCCGGTGGGTAGGCTTGGAGTCAAAAGTTTCTTGGCACTTTTAATAAAATTCTTTGGGTCTACATACCTATATATATCCACACTCATTTTGTATTGGTTCAACCATTTGTTCATTGAATCTAGGGCTCTTTTTCCAATTATGAAACAAAGAATTTTGAATTGTCTGGGTGTAAATGTACCTTTCCTATGAGAAGCTAGGTGCTCCTTATTAGTCCATATCAATTGCAAAATAAAATCTATTGCAGCTATCCTCAGAGGCACATATTTTGGAGGTATATGAGGTGGTTGGGGACTTCCATAAACCCCCATTATAGTAAAATTATTGTCAAAGTAGAAATATCCCCAGTTATGGTCTCCTGGCCATTTATCCAATAATTGACAAGGTCTAAGATGTTGTAGAACCTTGGTGAGCATCCTTGTCACATTTGCACCTATCATCTCTAGAATAGGATATGCAATCCAATTGTGAAAAGAACAAAACTAATTTTCATTAGAGGTCTAGTTCCAAACCCTAAGCCACATTTGTACAGGGTTTTTTTGGCCATGGAAGAATACCCTAGGTCTCAAATTTTGTGTATCCAAGTTGTTGACGTTGCAGTATAAGATTAAATGCATTAAAAGAGAATAATGCATAAACTTAGGGTTGTTCTTTGTATATATATCAATGAACCCTTGATGCATCTTGTATATAAAATACTAAATGTATTCATAATCAGTGGCAACATGTACACTTTGTAGATCCAAGGTTATCATCAACATGTCTTCCGATATTCTCTCAGCACCACCATCCTCTCCTAAAACTCTACATAATCCAAAATAAATGTACTTCATGTAGAAGGCTAAATCCTTGTAGAAATAGGGTGCCATGGAATTTGGTATGGAAGAAATATAATTCCTATTGGACTTAGGTGTATGGGTTTGGATTAACTTGGCAAAAATAGCAATTTCTCTAGTATATCTATTCTGTAACTTTTTCAAGTCAATCTCTGTGCTACAAGGATGGTAGATATTGAAAGCTTTCATAAAAGAGGTTCTCTCTAAGATAACTAGAGGTGTCCCATCACTCTTCTTAATGGTTTTGGAAAGGGGATCATACTTTTTTGCTAACTCAAATAAAAAGTCTACATCTAGGAAAATATTAGCAATAATCAACTTGGCTAGGCCTGATGTCCGTGGGTTGGAAATTGGAATTGAGCTATCTTGATTAGTATGAAAATAGTTAAAAAGATGAGAGATAGAAACCCCTAGAGTCCTAGGATCTCTACAATTTGCTAAATCATTAGTAAAGAGTTTGTTATTTACCTTTTTTCCTTGATTGGATCCAGATAGTAGAGCCAAAAACTCATCAGAATAATTCATTTATCCTTTCTGATCATCCTCTATTCCTTTACTCACTCCATTGGTTTAAGATCCACTCATTGTTGGTTGACTCATCGTTACTGATTTCTAAATATCTGACTGAGACAAATCTATTCTGAAAAACAAACCCTTACTATCAATTTCCCTAAAAACTCATAATTCTCTACTTCTAAATGCTCTAAAAATTATGCAATCCTTTGGCTGTGAATTCTGAGGACTTGGTAAAATGGAAAGTATGAAAGCTATGCTTATTTATCACTTTAGGAATCAATGCAGTAATCTAGCTGAGAATTGGAAAACTTATTTCAGTCACTTTTGTCTTAATTTTGCGTACCCTGACATTAATTCTTTCCCTTAGCCATGGTGTTTGAAGTAGATAGGTTATCAATTTTGAATGAGCCAATTGGGATTGTCATGAGTGTTTTTTCCATTTTAAAACCTTATTATATGCAAAATAGTCTGATAATTGATATGATTGACCAATTTTATTACAACTTAGGAGATCTTATACAAGCTGTCAAAATCCTTTCTCTTTAATTAGCTAATCTTTTACATCATGGCGCGAAGTAAACCGTTATAACTTTACCATACTCTTACCACAATTTCTTTTAGATTTTGAGGAACTGTTATATCTCTTAGTCACTGAGATTTAGCCTTTACCTTTGTTTCATCTTGAGATTAAATGTGCACAGCTCAATTTGAAACCTATCTACAGTTGAGATCTTTCCTTTTAAACCCAACTCTCCTGCACAAATTAACCTTTCATCTTTAGAGACTTCATGATTGAATGAAACTTGAAGCCGCTGAAAGTTATGCTTTACCATGATTTAGCTCAGAGATTTCATGTAAACCATTTGATCTAAATCTCATCAACGGCCAGCGTTAAGTCTCTTAATCATTTTTATATTAACTGAATTTGATTTGAGATTGCCCGACTACTATTGATCACCTTTTAATCTAACGGTTTGCACTAAATCTCATAAGTTTTAACTTTAACTTTAGTTAGTTATGAGACTACATGACTGAATGAAAATCAAAGTCACAAAATGGATTTCTTAACCACAGGTTTACCTTGAGACTTAACACATGCCACATGATCTGAAAAAACTTGGACACATGTTAGCATCTGAATCATCTTCTCTAGATCGTTGAAAGAATTGTAACTTTTTGACTTTTCTCAACGATTTAACGCCAGCCACAGGATTTTCACTTAATCTGCGGTTCAGATTCATTCATATCAAACTTGACCAGGAATTGTTTAACCATATTGTATCTGGATACTTGGCGACTGAGTGAATCTCTTAGTTGCTGAAAGTTTCATGTAACTCAGAGTTTAGTTAGAGATTAAACACTAGCCCTCTGATCTTTCTTTCATCAACAGACAGTGTTAAATATCTCAATATTTATGTTCTTTACAAAATTATTTTGAGATCATGCGCCTACCCTTGATTCATTCTTAATTTAATGGTCAATGTTAAATCTAAGGAAATTTTACTAATCTGCATTTTTATCTCACGATTAAATGCCAACCAAAAGATCTCCTTAGCATCTATGGCTGTCACTAAATATCATAATATTCAACTTAACCCTTGTTTCCTTCTGAGATCTCATGACTAAATGAATATAAAACCAAGCTTTAACTCTGATTTGTTTGCAAGACTTCGCGACTAAAGAAACTCAAAGTCGCCATACAATTTCTTAACTCTGAGGTTTCATTGGAGACTTTGCGCGAACCACATGATCTGAATCTGAATCAACGGCCTGCATTTAATCTCTTAATCCCTTAAAGCATATTATTTTTCTTACAAGATAATGTGACCAAAGTATTGCACTGAGTCTCAAAATAGAAAGGAATATTTAGACATGGTTATGAGATTAGGTGAATAACTTATAATATGATAAAAAGACACATGACTTTAAAAGACTTAAGTTCCATGAAAAAGGTAACTGCAAATTAGAAGTCAGCTACAAAGAACTACGGTTTTTTCTTGACATGAATGAAAAATGACCTTGGACCTACGGTTTTTCATATCTCTTACTGATTTTATGGCTCAAAGATCAATATTTGCAAAAAAATTGATAGCATTCTGGATAGGTTTTGACCTTCTAAGCTAGAATATCGTTGGTTAGTCAAAAAATTTAATAGCAAGATTTCAAAACTAGGAATATACCTAACACTGGCTCTATCTGAGGATGCTTAAATGCAAGTTTATAGCAAGAAAAATAGATATCTTGGAGGCAGACCACACTTACTAACCTACTGCAAAAGCAAACACACTACAGAAACAAACACACCTGTACATATAATACAAAACTACTGTGCATGGAAAATAGAACTAATTGAAGAAAGATTTCAAAAATTTCCCATGCACTGGAAATTCAAATACCTCTACATCCATATTTTTCAATAGATATGAATATTTTCCAAAACTTTGATGAATGATAAAAGGTCCCATCAATAAGGATTTAAAATTTTTATGCTTACCTTTATCTTCAGCTCTTACATTACATTGAAGTACCAGATCATCAGGCTGGAAATTCCTATTACTTGCTCTCTTTTCAAACAGGTATTTCATCTTTTTTTGTAACTTGACATTTTCTCTTTGACTATCTTTTCTTATTTCATCTAGCTCTACTAGCTACACCATTATTTCTTGCATTGGATCAGGGGTTTCTAACTCCTCATCTTGAATGAACTTGTATATTGGGAGAAAATTATTCATAGGCATTCTAGACTGAACACCATAAAGTAATTCAAAAGGAGATTTGTCTATTTCTTTCTTCACAGTGATTCTATCTACCCATAATGAAAGTTTCAACTTTGCATGACATGCTCTCTTATATTTTTCCAAAGTCTTTATCAACATTTGCAGAATGTTCTTATTACTTGATTATGCTTGTCCATTGGCCTGTGGATGGTAGGGGGAAGCATATGACATGATAATTACCATATCAAAACATAAATCAATAAATTATTTAGATCTAAAACACATGGCATTATCCATTACTAGTTTGATAGGAACACAAAATCTAGTAATTACATTATTCATCAGAAAATCAATCACCACTGTGCTTGTAGCCTTCTTGGCTGGAATTGCCTCAACCCAGTTGGTAAAATAATCAGTCACTAGAAAAATCCAACTGTGTCCCCCACTTCATTTCTCAGCAAATTCCCCAATGAAGTCCATTCCCCACATTTCAAAAGGGGCTTCTGCCACTATGTGATTTAATAATAGGGCACCTGGAAATTTCATTTTGCTGGAGAATCTCTGACAGGGTTCACACTTTCTAACAAAAGAATGGGCATCTTTGAATAAACAAGGACAATAATAACCAGCCCTTAAAATCTTATGAGATGTTGATTTTGATGAGTAGTGTCCTCGCCACATTCCAACATGCATTTATTTTAGAATCTTTTCACACTGCCCCTTATCTAGGCACAACAGTAATATCCCATCTCTATTCTTCTAGTATAAACCACCTTGAAATAAGACATATCTTTGAGCTTATAACCTCAAGCTCCTCTTATTATTATCAGTTAAATCTTCTAGGCAGCTAGCATTTTTTAGAAAAAAACATGATATTAGCATACCAGGGCTGCATCTCAATACTTGTAACATCTTTTCCATAAGTATCAACATTATTAACCTGGACTAGATCCAAATTCTCTTTAGTTGTTAACTTAGCTAGTCCTAATCCTCTAACCAATTTAGTAATGTGAATATTTATGTCAAATTCCTGAATCTTGTTAATCTACTTACATCTCTTTCCAGTTACTTCACTTTGGATCAAAATATCCTTTACTCCAGCATGTGGGACATATGCATTGACTTTGGCATAGACAAAGTAAGGTCTAAATGCCTTAACTACCTTTACTAGGGCATAAGCATGTTTCTCCATCAGTTGATAATTCAACTCAGTTGCTTGCAATGACTTGCTAAAGAAAGCAACAAGGTGTTCAAACCCTTCTTCATCTTTCTGCAACAGAATTGTAGCAATGGTATGAAAAGAGGCAAATGTAAACAATGAGAATGGTTTGGTGTAATCAAAAGATACTAAGACATGTTCTTCTTGGATGGATAGCTTAATTTTTTCAAATGCTAACTGTGCCTCTTGATCTCATTCAAATTTCACATCTTTCTTTAACAGTTTAACTATTGGCTTAACCAATTCAACAAAGTTTGCAATGAACCTTCTAATAAAGTTGATTTTTCCTAGAAATGAGTGCACACCCTTTAGATTCTTAGGAGCAAGTACCTTCTGGATAGCTTGAATTCTTTCAGGTTCTATTCTTACCCCTTCTTTTGATACTATATGCCCTAAAAGATTTCCTTCTATGACAACAAACTGGCATTTCTTTGGGTTTAGGGAAACTCCATACTCCAGGGCTTTAATAAATACCTTTACTAAATGGTTACAATGATCTTCATCTCTCTTTGAAAAAGTATTCAAATCATCCTGATATACCACCATGAGAACATTTATAAGGTCTTTGAAGGCTACATCCATTTCCCTCTAAAAATTTGCACTAGCATTCTTCAATCCAAATGGCATGCAAGCATACACATAAGTTCCCCAAGGAGTAGTAAATGTAGTCTTGAATTTTTCAGACTCCTTAACTAGTACCTGGTTATAATCAGAGAACCCATCCATCATAGAGAGTAAATCACATCCAGTGACCTTCTGGAGCATAGCTTCCATATTTGGTAATCCATAATTATCTTTCAATGAGGCAACATTTAAGTTTCTAAAATCAACACACAATCTAATATCCCCATTTTTCTTTCTCACAGGGACTAAGTTTGACACCCATGATGAATGTCTTATAGGTTGAATAATACCTAAATCTCTTAGCTTTATCAGCTTTGTTTTCATCTTAGTAGCCAATAATGGGTTAATAGGCCTTTGTTTTTGCCTAAATGGTTTCACATCCTCCTTTATTGGGATATCATGCTACAACAAGTATTCTCTGGAACAAGTATTCTCATCAGTTTATATTTCTTCAGCAACCTTATCAGATTTAATCTCACATTCCTATTCAAAATTTTACCAATATAAACCAATTGAGGAGATGTCTCTGATCCAAGATTTATCTCTCCCAAATCTTCTATTTTAGCATTGGATTTCTGAGACATATAATTATCGTTTATACTAAACATGCCCTCAAATTAAACTAATCCTTTAGGAATATGATTAGATGCTAGCTAAACAATCTTGATCAAAAATATTTTCCTTGCCATATACAACCGCTATTAAAGAGTCACAATCAATTTTCTGGCCATCATATTGATCTATACATTAAACAAACCTAAGGATGTCATCATCATCCTCAAAGACTTGACAGTTATGAAGATTATCAAGCACTGCTGGTCTATTTTTTACTTCTATCATAGACATGCCATCAAGAGTAACATCATTATTCTTTAGAGAAACATTAGGAAGAAATTATACCATTATTTTATTTGATCTTTCTACCCAAAGAATGTTAAAAACATCAAAGAACTCTAGCCTATCCCAGACTGCATACTTATATAATTTCAGCCTGTCATCTTTAGTAGCATATTGTGATCTGATATGAGCTATGATTAATTGGGAGTCTCCATTAATTTTCAAACTTTTAATACCATGCCTAATGGAAATATCCATTCCCAATATTAATGCCTCATACTTAGTTGTGTTATTAGTACACTGAAATGCTAATAGGAAAGAGTATTTAAATGTAATAGTTGATGGGGAAATGAATAACACACTGGCTCCTGATCCTTCTTTAGATAATCCACCATCAAAGTACATCTTCCATAGTCCATCTTGTTGTTGAAACAATTCATCAATAATTAGATCTGTGTTTCTCATTTTTGGTTTAATCTTTTCAACAACAAAGTTATCCATATCAATACCTACACAGTAATTTAATTGGTCAGGCATAACCATCTCCACCATGATAGATGAATGAGGTTATCTATACAACTTGACCTCAGTACCATTTACAAGAATTGTTGCATATGATAAATCTAACTACATTCTTCCACCCACTACTGCTACTAACTATCTTGACATAAGCATACTATAATGGGGTTTTGTATCTACAACAATTATATCCATTCTGTATGTGGCTTCAGGGATAAAAAAATCTTTACTTCAATGTTATTTAATGTTCCTATCACAGGAACCTCCCTGTTGTTCATTGCATAACAACTTCCAGCAGGGGTAGTGACTTGAAGGCCTAATTATTTCATAACATGATATGACATTACATTGGCTGCAACACTAGAATCTATCATACAATTCTTGACTAACAAATGATTTATCATCAAAGTTACATAAAAAGGATCAACTGATAATGGTTCTTGGGTAATAACATTACCAATGCAAATATTAGAGATTTCTTTACCCTTTTCTAATCCTTGTACTTGTTTTTCTTTTTCCTTGACTGATGGGACTTCCATTTTATCATTCTTTAATGTCAAGGACACTTCTTGTTGATCTATCATAAGGGTATCATCTATCCCTTTTAATAGTGCAAGTGAAGCTTCCTTATGTTCTTTTATTTTTAGCATCTCCATGAATGGGACTGAAACCTTCATTTGTGTAAGAGCATGTTTCATGTAAAACATGGGAAGTTCAGAGGAGATATCACCTACCTTTCTACTTTTCTTGGCTTTATCATTAGCCATTGGTGTTTCTTTTGTTTCTTATTTCTCTTTGTAATCAGAACAAGACTGTGTTTGTATTAAATTTTTCTTTTCTTTATTCTCCTTGACAAGAGGATATGCAATAATTTGGGGGGGTCTCTTATGATGTATGTAGGAGAAAGTTTACCTTGAGTACGCTCCACTCTTTTGTTTCTCAGATTATAAGCATTCTTAGCTTGATTTATCATTGCAATTGTCAAGGATTTCCTTTCTTCATCACTAGGTAATCTATGTGTTTGTATATTTGTGCACCTGTTTCCTGCGACACAACACTTCAAAAAGTCATTCTGTTAGTGAGAAACAAGGGTTAATGAGCATATAAAAACCTAACATCGACCTATTGCTTTCTAACTAGGATGAGTGTAGAAAATAACATAAAAACCCTCAGATTATGCTAATACTAGTGACATAAACAACCTAGCATGAAAGATTTAAGTTTAAAACAAACTATTTAATTACTTAAGCAGGCATATTAGTCTAAGATGGGCATTATAACCATGTGAGAAAGTAACTATGGAGTGTGCATGAAGCTAGAAAGGAATGGGTAGCATAAAAATGCTTTGAGATTCCTTAAAAATCTTGGCATAACAACACTACTCTTCAAAATTTTAGGCTTATTATGAGCACCAAATCCATTCAATTTATAGAGGAATGGGAGAGAGAGAGAGGGGAGACAAGGTTCATTAATGGAGCCCCTAAGGTCATTAATGAGGTGTAAGAGCCTTTAATTCCTTGGGAATTAATGAGGGATGGGCAAGAGGGAATATTCATTAATGAGTCATTAATGAAACTCATTTAAGAGGCATGGGAGGGAGTAAGGTTCAACTTGGCAAGTTGGTCCTTAGAGAAGTCAAGTTTGAGAAAGTTGACTCTCTCAAGTGGGTTGAGTTGTTAATCATTCCTTAATGGAATGTGACAACATTAGGAGGGGGTTTAGGATAGAATTAGAATTAGGATTAGATTAGCATGGGGGGAATAGGTTGAGATGGGTTAGAACCT
>MU227637.1:2377860-2393859 GCA_018584345.1 Thuja plicata | reverse complement strand
AGGTTGGGGTTTAAGGGAATATAAATGAAATGAATTAAACTTATTTAATTCATTTAAAATATAGGAATTAATTATTTAAGCATTTTATTGCTTTTTATTAATCAATAGGACTATAGCCAATTTAATTAAATTAAATAGGCTAGGGAAATGGGTTCATTTGCAAGTGAGCAATTGATTTAGGGATTATTTAATTCCTTTATAATTAAATACTATAGCCATGTTTGAATTTGATTTGAATTATATAGCTATAATAGTTAATATAATTCAGTGATAAAAATCACCTAGGACATGAAATTGATTCAAAGAATTATGCCAAACGGTAATAGAGTCGTTTGGACATAACCGAGGGTATGATCAAACTTAGGGAAAATAGGGTCCATAGTTGGAACATACCAAATCCAAGTGGTTACATTTGCCCCTCTTTGAATTGATGTGCGAGCAGCGCATTGATTCAAAGAAATTTTTTTATTTTGACTTACGAAAGATTGAGAATCCCGTTCTTGGTTGTCGAATGAAATGTTGATGAGATCAGTCTCGCACTTGATCAAACTAAACTGATAGAATTGACCTTGAACTTGGTTGTCGTACAAAGGTCAATTAAAGATTTTTAAAGATACCAATTTTGAACTTGGTTGTCATCCAAAGATTGGTAATACTGATCCTGAACATGGTTGTCATCCAAAAGTTAGTAAGAAGTTGCTAGGAGCCTAATAAGAATATTTTAAAATGAGGGGGAACAAGATATTCAGCTTATGAGAACCAAAGCTTCCTATCTAACAGTTCTGACTTAGTCAAGGAAACTGTTATGCCCCTATTTTTTTTGATAATGAAGTTGTTTTAATGTTGTTTTGAGAAAAAATTTAATTGATGATAGTGTGATCATGCCCCCTTGGGAATGAAATCAAAGGAAAAGAATAAAATCCCTTAGTTTGAAATGATGTATCACTTGCAGGAAGCGGTTAGGGCAAGAAAGAAGAGTAGAAGAAGTGGAAAAAGATAGTCTATTTAAAAATAAACACACAATTACCAAGTTAATTATGTGAAAATGTGAGTGATGAGACTGATAAAATGATGTTAGACCAAGATTTATGATAAGATGTGCAGTATTGACAGATTTGTGGAACAAATGAAGCAAATTCACAGTTTTTAGAACTGTCACAAAAATGGCACTGTGCTACTGAAAACATCTTAGGCACATTTGATTTGGTTCCCAATTGATTAAAAAGAGAATAGAAATGTAGTTTTAGTTGTCTGGGAGGAGTTTCAGAATTCCTAAATGGCTCAAAAGACCCATATAAGCCTCAAAATTTACCATTTCACTATTCATTTTCACTTTCCTCCATAGTAATTCTGAGAGCTCTATAGAGAAGATGGTAGTCCTTGTGAGGAAGCATCATTTCAAGATGAGCCGCTAACATTAGTGCCCGACTGACTACCCACCTCCGGTAAGTGCTTGTAAAACTACCTTGTGAATTTTGTAAATTTCAATTTTATGCATTTTTTTAGCTTTTATAGCCAGTGGAATTTTGAATCGCATCCAGTATTCTGCATCACAACCTCCAAAACCCGTGTCACATCCGATATTTCCCGGATCGCATCCAATTTTTCCAGATTCCTGTATCATATCCAGGATACTCTGGATCGCATCCCGTTGCCCTGTTTTTGTCTTGCTTTTTAGTTGAAATTTGTTTTGTGTCGTACCTTGTCTATTTAAGCTCATACCTTGTTTTCAACGTCACATCCCATATTTTGGGAGTCGCACCTTGTGGTCTCCATCGCATCCTATATTTCTAGGATCATATCCAGTAAAGGAGATCGCACCCTGTCATTTCAGAATCATGTCTGGTTGTGAGACTTAGAAATTTAGTCTTTTGGACCTGTTTTCTCACTGCAAACCTTGAATTACTTAGCTGATTAGGAGTCTGCATCTTTTTTGTAGATAAAATGCTGATGTATTGTTGTGTTTGTCAAAACAGACCTAGTTTGAGGTAGTCACATTTTTCGGCACCTATCCAGGTCATGTGCTTGCATTGTCTGGACTACTTTCAAATGATAAGCAGACTACAGTGATCTGATGTGGATTATGTTCTTTGATAGTTTTACCTCAGATAAAGGTAAACTGAGGGTTGTTGACTGCTCTTTCTGAGAGATAGCACTCAAAGCACAACACCTTCCATCTACCCGCTGGGGAGATCACAGTGACTCCAGAGGATATATGGCGGATACTTCAAGTTCTGATGATTGGTGTTGATGTGGCAATTGGTGCTACATGTCAATATTTCTAGGATGACATGATTAATCAGAGATATCTCTCATGGGATTATATGGTCAATCATTATGATCATTTATCTGTATACTTAGCAGGTCTGATAGGTGGCATCCTGATGCCCGACAGAGGTCAGCATGGATCCATGGTCAGCTGGGTAGATATGTTAGAGTAGATGGTTACCCATAGACAAAGATTTTCATGGGGTAGTTGTATTTTAGCCCATATGTATCAAGAGCTTCATGAGATAGTATATCATTATACCCATATTATGATTGTGGGTATCCTTATTCTTCAGATCTGGGCCGGGGAGCACATCCCTATTACATGGCTGATTGTAGATAGATAGTGACTACTAGAGCAGCCTTATGTATATATGTATGCAGGCCTCATTTAGTAGCCCCATCTGGTCAAGGTTGAGTACTGGTGTCGACTCTTTGATGATATGACTGAGGTCATTTGGCGACCATATTTAGACTGTGAGGAGTGGACCTAAGATGCATGATAGGTACCATATTTATTTTAGAGCCAATATCTCATAGGGAGGACCATATATGTGATAGAGTGGTTTATTCACACCCGAGTGCTGAGACAATATGGCCGACGGTAGGGAAGGATATAGGATATCATTGTTTATGCATGGATCCAAGAAGAAGCATCACTGTGGGGTGCCTAGCTAAGGTATGAGACACCGCATCAGGAGATTTGTGATATGGTTGGAGTAGACTGGGATCTCCGCCTTCATGTGGCCAATGCAGGTGTTTCAGATGGATATGTCATGGAGATGCTCCAGTGCCCATTTCCTCATTTTATTGTACTGGAGGAGATCATTCCTCGCATAAAGGAGCCTTTAGATTACAATCCTGAGGATCATCCTGTTAGAGGGAGGGGAGGAGCACAAAGAGATAGGGCTGCCAACAGACATGGAGGTCAAGATGGAGGCAGAGATGGCAGACATCCTCGTCCAGATGAGGGGGATGATGGTGGATATGATAGGGGTGATGGTGGTGCGGCTGTCGACACAGGTGGTGAGAGTGGTAGTGGATAGGGGAGGCGCTAGATATTTAGATTTGTAGCTCCTCAAAGGGATCCTGGTCTACTCCTTACTAGGGATTAGAAAAGACTGAGGCAACAGGGGTCACAGGATAGACCATAGAATAGGGGACAGGGCCAGGATACAGGTAGAGATGGAGATCCTCTTTCTAGGTGTGAGCAGGAGAGAGAGAGAAGCTGAGGGCACAAATTACATCTCTTAAGGTGAGAGCCAAAACAACAGAGTCTAGGCTAGCTATATCAGATGCCTTGCTTAGAGATAGGGATAAGAAGATGGAGAGACTCTGAGTAGAGAGAAATGTACATGCCCACACAGCCACACATCAAGGATAGAGGGCCACATATTATTATTCTCTTTATCATGTAGTAGTGCCAGAGGGGCAGAGAGCAGTGTTATTTTCTCGGTTGGCTCAGTAGTCTGAGGGAGCGATGCCTCCTCCTCCTCCGTTTGTACCTCCTCCTCTTCCTCCTCCAGATCAAGGAGAGGGGGGGAGCTAGAGCTGATTTGTACTATCATATTTTGTATATCTGGATCCTTCTAAGATCCTCTTTTGTATATGACACTGATATATGTATATTTGACTTATTCTGTCTCACTGATACTCTTTATGCCAGATGTTGTTTGATTTGTACCATGTTCGGACACACACATATATGCAGCTTCTGATTCTGATAGGTCTTATGATTGTCTCTTTTCTTTGATAGAGTTATTTGCATATATGATGATATCTTGGTCTTGTGATGAGTTATATTTAGATGATAACATCATTTTTTATTTGATCACTGATATAAATATGTTTTAAATGATACTTATGTGAAGTTGCAAATGTATGTTTTTGATTTTCTTTTACGCAAAATAGATGTATGGATGCACTTTAGGATGTAAAAGTAAAAATGCAATACATGGATGCTTTGTTTTGGTATTTTCTTGTTGCTTCTTTTTATGAATGCAAAATGTATGCTATGGATGTGCAATGATAGATATATCAGTAATATGGATGTTTGTAATTTAACTTGATTTTAGAAGAAGAAAAATTGAATTAATTTGGAGCTCAAATGCCTTTAATGCTTCTCCTTTCTTGTTTATATCCCATGCAATTGTCAAAAATGTAATAATATGAAGACTCTTAGGACTTTTTCACTGGTATGCAAATGTATAGCCTTTTATCATCATTGGACACTCTTTGGAACATATACCACCTGATAGTACAACCATCACTAATACCCACTAATATTATGAAAGTATGAATACTACATTTTATTGAAATGTCAAAAATAGACTTAGGCATCAAGGCATAGAGGCCAGGATAACAAAATAGTCACCTTCCTTTTAATATACCAGATTTTGTGTAAGGCAAGATATTGGACCCACAATGACCTTGAAAATTCATATCCTTGGGTACATTATGATTCGTATACCTTAGTGAGAATCTAGATCAGAAAATAGACAAGGAAATTGTTTCAACCTCATAGTAGTTTACACATAACAAAGATCGAGATATATGCGGCTATCCACCCAGAGTGGCAGCTCTCACCATAAACATCTAAGTTAAGTGAAATTTATAGGATCATTTGGAACAATCACCATACGCAGAAAACCAAGAAAACATTATGCCCCCTATCCTTGTGACTCTTTTTCTTTGCGCAAACGTCATTGAGTAACTAAGAAGACATAATAAATCATCAATTGTGAATCAATCAAATAAAATTTATAATAACTTAGATGCCCCTAGTTGAAAACATCATCAGAACATGAAAGAATAATAATCAAACACATATCAAACTATGTGTCTAAGTAGTACTTATTCATTCATATGTCAAACACAGTAAAGATTCATCAATCAGAAAATTGAGAATACAAGCAATATAGTGTTCCATGTCTGTGCATTGATAGGATAATTTGTTCATGTTTTTGATCCAACATAGCCTTGTAGGAACTCCGTTAATGTAAATTTCATGTCTGGAGATGTGATGTTTGAAAAGAAACCCTTGCTTTGAAAAGTGACATCATTTTGCATGTATCAAGAAACATTGTGTTCATGAGGCAAACCATCCTAGAGAAACCTAGCAACCACAACCTACCATGATAGCAAAAGTACCCCTAGTAAAATGACTTATTCCTAAGACGTAAATGCAGACAAATCCCAAGCGAGGATAAGATAGCCATTTAGGAAATGAAGTCAGTGTTTGAGCACATGTATAATTTATGAAGGTCTAGTATCAGTAGTGCATTGATAGATGGAGCGCAAAACACAAGTGACACCTCATTACCAGGTTTTCACCACTTGGCAAGATCTTTTCTTTCTTTTTTCTACCAAGATGCCTATTTTACTAGGTGCTCACCAAGGCACTTTTCTCTTTTCCAAATTTTTTGCTATTTTTTCTATTTTGAATGTTTTTTTAGTATCAAGGTACCTATTTCCCAGGTTTTCACCAAGGATACCCTTTTTGTAGGACCTTTTTCCATTATTTTTGGATTTCTTCAGGATCAATTTTCTGAATATTTTTGGTATTTTGTAAAAAAAATTTGTTGTACAGGCTCTGCCAGCCAAACATCAAGCGTAGAATTGCTTCAAATGTAGAGTATTAATAGGATCTAGAAGAATGTTTCCCTCAGGCATAGCTAGTTGATAAGCTCCAGTCCCAAAAGTGGCAGTGATAACATAAGGTCCCAACCAATTAGGTTCAAACTTTCCTTTTTGCTCTTTGTTAGGCTGGTTCTTAGGATTTTCCTTTAAGACGAGATCTCCCACTTCAAACTTGCATGGTTTGACCTTCTTGTTGTAGCCTTTGGACATACATGCTTGGTTTACCTTCAGATGGTCGAATGCCTATTATCTGCGCTCATCTAGTAGGTCTAAAGAATTCACCTGATCAATGCGGTATTTCTCATCAGTAACTAGACCTTGTAAAGATATCCACAAAGATGGGATTTCAATCTCAATAGGTAATACTGCTTTAGCGCCATAGACCAGAGAAAATGGTGTGGCTCTATTTAGTGTTTTGATACTTGTTCTATAGGCCCATAGTCTCGAATTCAGTTGTAGATGCCAGTCTCTGCCAGACTTACTTACAGTTCTATGTAGAATCTTGAGAATATTCTTGTTAGATGCCTCAACTTGTCCATTACCTTGATGGTAATATATTGAGGAGAAGTGTTGAGTAATATGGAACTATTCATTTTTAAATTGGCCCCCATTGTCTATTACAATTGAAGAGGGTATCCCATATCTACAAATAATGTAGTTCAAAATGAACATAGCCAACTGTTTTCCAGTGGCTTTGATTAGAGGCATGACCTTGACCCACTTTGTGAAATACTCAGTGGTCGTAATGATGAACTTGTGTCCATTTGAAGAGTTGGGATATATTTGTCCAACCAAGTCAAAGGCCCATTGCTGGAATGGCCAATGTGTGATGAATGGTATAATTTCTCTAGCAGGAACATGGATGAGATTTCCAAGTGTCTGGCATTTAAGACATGCTTTTTAAAAATGAATAGCATCATTCTCCATGGTAGGCCAATAATAGCCTACTTTGAGTAGTTTGTTTGCTAATGAAAATTCATTCGAGTGTGTTCCACATACACCTTCGTGGACTTCTTTTAATGCTAGATCAAACTCTTTGAGTTCTAAAAACCTAAGAAGTGTACCATCGAGACCTTGTCAATATAGGTTGTTATTTATAAGGATATAACGCGATGCTGTCCTAATCAGGGATCTTTTCTCATTTCTGGATAGATTGTTAGGGATGGTTTGGCCAGAAGGTAAGCAATGGTATTAGTATACCAAGATTGGTCTGGGTTTTCAAATCACATATTACCTGGTATTTAGGGGTATCAAAGGAAGGATAGGATAGTTATTCCACCAAGAAGTCATAGTGGAATTGATGTTCTTCTAGTTGTAACATGGATGCCAAGGTAGCCATAGCATCTGCAACTCTATTCTCTGATCTTGGTATCTGCTGGAAGGTGACGAAGACAAAGTACTTCTTCAGGTCATCAACTAGTTGCTTGTAGGGCATCAACTTCTCATCTTTCATTTGGTACTCCCTATTGACTTGATTGATAATTATTTGGGAGTCACCATATACGTGTAATTCTACAATCTTCCACTCCATAGCTAGCTTAAGACCGTTCACTAATGCTTCATATTCTGAAATATTGTTGGTGCATGGAAACATCAATTTGTAAGATTTGGGAATCTTGTAGCCTTGAGGGGTTATGAATAGAACCCCTGCTCTAGAGCCCTATTGAGTGAATGAACCATCAAAGTACATCTTCCATGGATTTTTAGTTAGATGCATGATTGTTTCATCAGGGAATTCAATTATTAAAGGTTCATCATCCTAGAGTGGTGAATCAGCCAATTGATCTGCAAGGACCTATCCTTTGATAGCTCTTCATTCTACATATTCAATGTCAAACTTACTTAGGATCAAGACCCATTTTTCCAAATGTCCTATTAATGTTGTTCTACTCAAAAGGTACTTGAGAGGATCAATCTTAGAAATGAGCTTCACTATATGAGAGAGCATGTAGTGTCTCAACTTTTGTGATGCGAAGATGACTGCTAAGCATGCTTTTTCAATAATGTTGTAATTGAGCTCATAGGTGACTAGTGTACTACTCATGTAGTAGATAGCCTACTCTTTTTTTGTTTCATCCTCTTGTGCTAGAAATACACCTAAGCATGTAGCTGATGCTGAAATGTATAAGAGTAAGGGCTTCCCATGAATAGGCACCATAAGAATAGGAGGAGTAGCCAGGTATCCCTTCAATTCCTTGAAGTTTGCTTCACAATGTTCATCCCATTTTAAGGTAACCCCTTTATGTAGTAATTTAGTAAAGGGTTGTTCCCTATCTACAAGTTGTGACATGAATCTCCTGATTGACTAGAGTCTCCCTTGTAGTGTCCTCATTTGACTGATGTTGAATGGAGGAGCCATCTCTAGTATAGCCTTAACTTTATTGGGGTCTACCTCAATTCCTTTCGCTAAAATAATGAATCCTAGGAGCTCCCCTAATTGGACCCCAAAGGCACATTTCTTTGGGTTGAGCCTGAGTTGGAACTGTTCCATTCGATCCAATATATTTCTTAAGTCAGCAATGCGAGTACCTCTTTCTTTGGATTTTTCTAATGTGTCATCCACGTAGTCCTCCATGTTCTTGTGTATCATGTCATGGAATATAGTTGTCATGGCTCTTTGATATGTTGCACCAACATTATTTAACCCAAATGGCATGATGTTCTAGCAAAAGGTGCCCCATGCGCATGTAAATGCAATTTTCTCTTGATCTTTAGGGGCAATTTTTATTTGATTATACCCTGAGAATCCATCCATTAAAGAATACACCTAGTAACCTACTGTGAGGTCTATGATTGTGTCAATGTTAGGTAGAGGGAATTCATATTTCAGACATTCTTTGTTTAAGTCTCTGAAGTCTGTATAGATCCTGATAGATTTATCAGTTTTAGACACGGGGACCACATTGGAGATCCATCCTACATAGGCAATGACTCTGATAAATCTAGCCTTTAATAACTTCTCTAGCTCTGCTTTTACTAATAATGCAACATGAGGATGCATTTTTCTAAGTTTTTGGTTCACGGGCTTGATCCCGGGAGCTATAGATAAGTGATGCATGATTAGATTAGGATCTAGCCCTAGCATATCTATATAAGACCATGCAAAATTGATCTTCTTCTCTCTCAAGAACTCTATGAACTGTGTCTTCTCCTCTTCTGATAAAGATTGTGCAAGGTGGACTATTTGAGGATTTTCAACAATGCCCAAATTTACTGGCTATGTTGGTTCAATCAGTACTAAAGACCTTTCCTGAAAGTGTTCAGGGAGGATATCAAGAGTCTCATCCTTTGGCACCTCTAAGAGGTTTTCACCATCAGATACATCTTTTTTCTTTACTATTTTAGGATCTAATACTGCCACAAAGTGGTTTTCACCATCAGTTCTCTTTTTCTTTGTATTTTTTAGCTTTTGACTGAGAAACCTGATATCCTCCTATGACATCTTCTCACTCCTTTCATTGGTGGAAGAAGGGAAAGGTTCACAAACATTGAGATAAAAAGCTAGGGTGTGGTCATTAGGAAAGTTGAGGATAGGATTAGGATCTATTTCAATCCAATTAATTAGGTCTGGAAGTACCAATGATAGGGAGTTAGTCTTTGGGAAGGATAGCATCGCGTTAGCATCAAGACCATTAACCGACATGACATGGTCTATTAAGTTAATTTCTTTAATATTTAGATCAATAAGAGTGAAATAATTGTTAAAAGTGTCATTGTTAGTTATATGCGGACCAAACTCTAGTGACTCGTCAGTAGAAATATCATCATCATCTCTCCATAAAAGGAGGCCTCTTGCTTGTAGCTTATGAAATTATTCTAGACTTATGTAATCACCAGTTTCTTCATAGATGATCAAGGGAAGGAACTCTTCTTCTTGAATATTATCAGTGTCATTGGGAGTAGTGTTAGACTGTTTACGAGGAGCTGAGGGTGCCGCAAACATGTGGATTGTATCTATTCAAATATCTTTAGTGGTGACATATATCTCTTCCCATTCAAAATCATGGGAGTCAGTGACCTCATCATCGAATCTGTTTAAGTATTCAACAAAGGTTATTTGATGTACCCAGTTAGCTACCTATCGGTCAAAGTGGGGTAGATCAAGGACATGTGAAATTGTGACAAATTTCCCCTAGTTAGGATGTAAATCCTATTGTCGGGGTGTCTCTTGATTAATTGTCACTATTAATGATATCTCTAGACCAGCTGCTATGGTGTCTCCCACCTCTTGAATGGGAGGTTGTGCTAACAAGGGGGTGTGAAGATCCTGTGGTACCTCAAAGCTGGGTACATAGCGTTCTCCTTGGTAGTTGGGATCCTCTGTGCCAACATGTAATAATCTTTCCTAGGACCACTACTCTAGTTCATCTATTTCATCACTCCCTTTATCTGAGTGTGGACTCCCTTTCGAAATGGGTTTATTAGTTTTAGTATTAAAACCCAGTCCTATTTTATCTCTAGTATTCTGAAACTCCATGGGTATAGGTTCAATAAGCCCTTACCCTATGTAGTTTAGAGGTCCTTTTCCTTTATATCCCATTTGTTTGAGGAAATCATATCCTTTTCCATACTATTTTGGGGATATCTTTACATTTTTGACCTCAGCTTCTACCGGTTCTCCTTTGTAAAGCCAGTCCAAGACTGCCTGTTCTTCTATGTCATCTGAAGAAGATGTGGATGCCTTTACCATGCCAGTTGATTTGTGTACTTCTGGCTCTTTAGAGGCTATAGGCGTGAATGTCAAGGAAGGTTTTCCATAGGATCTTGGTGACACTAGAAGTTCTGTCAGTGAAGGAGTTAGGTCCAGCTTGTACTCTTCCATACCTATTTCTTCAAGTTTTAAGGTTTTGCCAAAACTCTTCATAACCATGTCCTTGGTAGTTTCAGAAGCAATTGCATCAATAGCCTCCTTGTTATGCGGGATCATACTACCATCTTTGATATTATTACAAGTGTAGTTAGCATCTGTAGGAATTTTCACTTCCACCCCATTATGTGGGAACTTTATGCACTGGTGGTAAGTAGATGGCACAACTTGCATTTCGTGAATCTATGGTCTCCCTAACATGATATTGTAGGCTAAGGGTAGATCCAGAACTTGACATGTGACGATCCTCTCAATTGGTCTAACTCTAATAGGTAGAAAAATAAGACCTCTAGATGATCTTTCTTCCTCGTCATAAGCTTTGATAGTTATTTTTCTTCTAGAGTCAATTGTCTGTTCTGAGAGAACCACTCTCTTGATTAGATCAAGTGTATAGATATTCAATCATGAGCCTCCATCTATCAACACGCATCTAACATAGGATTTATGAATAAGGACTTCAATATGGAGGGGTTGATTATGTGGATGTGTCAATGACTTATCATCCTCTTTAGAAAAGGAGAGGTAATGTGGCGCTGAGATGTGATTGACCATCACTTGAAATTTGTCTATATCAATATCCTTTGGGATGTTAGCAGCATGTAGAGCCTATTCTAGGATTTCCCTATGTACTGTGGATATTTTGAGTAACTCAAAAATAGAAATTTTGGCAAAGGTTCGTTGCAATTGGTCTACCAAGTCATATTTTTCTCTAGGAATAGTAACCACGTGTTTTTCTGCTAGTTTAGGAATAGTTATGGTAGGAACTTTGGACATCGATGTTGGTTTTGGAGGTCCTTTGATTGTGACCTATGCTTGGCTCCGTGTTATGGCATTTGAGTGTAATGAGACCCCTTTTATTGTGACCACATTGATTGACTTGGTCTTAATGTCGAGCATATTAATCACATTGTCATTGTTGGAATAGGTGTAGTTGAATTCATTACCTTTCCCTTTAGATGTTTCTCCTTTATCATATTTAGGAAAGGGTTTTTTGAATTCTGTATGATCCTCATTAGTAGTGTGTCTATCTACTTTTATCTTACCTCCTTCAATGATCTCTTGAATGACATGTTTGAGCTTAAGGAAATTATTAGTCTTGTGCCCCTTGTTTTTATGGAAGACAGAAAAGGAATTATCATCCCACCACCTAGGTTTGACCATTGGGTCCCACGGTTTAGAATAGGGGATTGTGAGAACTTTGTTATCCAACAGTGTTTTTAAAATGGTCTCAAGGGGTTCTCCCAAAGGAGTGAAAGTTCTTTGGGGTTTTGAAGTCCACGTCTGAACCTTGCTATTATCATTGTTTTCTTTGGGTATGGGGGTCGTGACTTTAGAATCCTTGCTTGCTTGCATGCTATTAGTTAGATTGAACACCTCAGGTTTAGGATTAATGTTAGAGATGTCAACTACTCCATCATTAACAACATTCTTGTTTTGCTTCCACCATTTAGGCTTGGAGTAAGAGTTGTTGGTTTTGTTTTTATTTTGAAGGGTGATCTCCCCCCTTTTGACCATGACTTCCTCGATACAAAGGGTGTTCTTAAACATTCTGTCGAAGCTTGGAGAGTCTTGCATTTGTAATGCGTAGTTCAATTCAGGCACTAGATTATTAATGAAGATCTCCATCTTCTCAGATTTGAGAATGGCCCTTGAATATTGTGCAAAAATCTTCCTCCACATTTGTAGGAAGTGTGTAAATGATTCACCCATTCTCTATTTGGTATTACATAGTTCCATCATAGCCACATCATGTTGGATGTTGTAGGAGTAATGTTGGATGAATCATTGGATCAACTCCTCAAATGTTTTGACCTTAGGGTTCAATTTTGAGAACCACTCCATGGCATTACCTCCTAGACTTCCTAGAAATAGTCGCATGAGGTATGTAGGTTTGTGCATGTATTCTATGCTCAGAGCACATAATTATCTCACATGATTGTGTGGGTCATTTTCTCCCGTGTACTTGTCATAATTTGGTCTTTCCACGTTAAGAGGAAATGGGATCATAGTGATACTCTTATCAAAAGGAAATGGACAAATGACATCCAAAGAGTATTGTGTTTTGGGTTTCTCTTTCTCCTGTTTGAGGTTTGTGAGTTCTGTTTGCATCAAAGTGAGTTTCTTGGTGAGAATGGATATAGGAGTTGGTACCTCCTTTTCTTTGAGCTTTTCCACATCATAATCCTTAGGTAATGTGACACCTGTGGATGCTAGATGGAGGAAGTATTTCTCTTTATCCTCTTCAATCATTTTCTCCATTATTTTATGGAATCTCTTACTCTGTTTGAGTTTTTCATATTCTTTGTCAGTGATTTTGTTCTCACTGCCAGACTCAAACAAGGGACACTCAAACTTAGGTCCTTCTTCCTCATCTGTATCTTCAGGCCTTTTGCCACTGTTATATTCCTCAAAAGCCTCACTCCATCTATGAGTGTCGCTATCCATTTGTGGAAAGTATAGATAAAGTAGGGAACTACAAGATGTTTCCCCTTGAAATTGTGATGTTTTAGGAGGCACTTTTGATCGTTTAGACGTGTAATTGTCGCGCCTTGTGTTAATCATGAAGTTGTTTCTCAACTTTGTCAATGTTTCTCAATAGTGCAAGTGAGAGTTTGAGACTGTTCAAGTGGGTGTGTCTAGGTAAGAGTAACTGTTTGTTGTTGGTGGACGTAAATGATTCTAGTGTCAGAGGGTTAGATTTACCTGATAGTGAGCTGGGAACCAAGTTGTTTATAGAAAGCGGGTAGACCACACGTATTAAACTGGTTGTAAAAGACTGGCTAAGCATGCAAGTTAGACATTTGAAAGAGTTTTGAAACTTCAACAGGGAGACCAAAAAAGAAAAAAGGAACCAACTAAAGAGAAAAAAGGGCATCCTAATCAACTGAGACTTTCTGAGAAACTATCTTGCAAATGCCCACTATCCTAGATGCAAGCTCCCAGATGCGAGCTTCTGATGACACCAGATGTGAGCCTAAATCCTAGATGCGACTATGTGCTGACCAAATGCAAGGAAGTATACGGGATGCAATCCTAAATACCAGATGTGATATAGGACATACAAGATGTGATTTTATGATGCCTTTGTCAGATTTTGCAAGTTTTGAAATTTGCATTTTGGGATTTCATTAAGTTTTCCTGATCTGTGGTCATGTTTGGAGACTTGCTAGTGAGTGAAAAAAACATGTATCTGAAGGTTTGAATATTGTTGCTTGTTTGAAGGAGTTTATCTTTTTAGTGATTTTTCAGACATGTCAAATAGATTTGCATTATTAGGAGGGTGAAACAGATACTCATCTTTTTCCTATTATCTAGGTGGAGGATGAAAATCTTTGCTTGTTGACTCAGGTACACACTCAAATGCTAATCAGAATATAGCCATCACCAAGCAAGCAATGGCTCCAATAATGATGTTGTATTAGCCAACTCCAAACGCAAGTGAGGGCACGATATGACAAGTATCTTGGGGCAATTAATTTTTGCCTTGCACAAAGATTATCACCCATTTGGGGGTGAATCAAGAATTCTTTCAGTTGAAATTGTTGTAGATTATTGGGCAATCCACTCGAAATCGTCCCCCATAGAATTGTACAAGGAAAAATTGAGGCATGTAGCCCTATGAGTACCTGAATATATGTAGTCTCGCAAGCAAGATTCAAGTGGCTCTGCTCTACATATACCCAAGCATGTTCAAGGAATGATGTCAAAATTCCATGAACAAAACTGGCTCCATCTTCCGAGGCTTTAGCCTACGAGGAAGAAACTATTTATAGTGAGTTGGAAGGGTTGGCGTAAAACTTGTCCTCACTTGGGTCATTCCCAGGAGATTTTTTCCTCAATCGGTAGGCCCTCTACTATTAAATATGCTTACAAAGGATTGGCGAGAATTGGATGTCTGGATTTCTGATTCTTCTGAAGAACAAGAACATACTCTCCTAACCTAAGTCATTTTCTCCCAAAATAGAGTCAAGCAAAGTGGTTCTTTCCCTCAAGCAATGTTGTGCCTGATTTAGATGTTCCTATTTTAACGAAAACAAGATGCTTGAAATTAGATTTTGCCTTGTTCAATTAGCCATAATATTTAGTGAGTTTTCTTATTCAATTTCTATGTCCCAAAAATGAATTAAATGGTTGAAATTGTTCTTTGAACCACAAGATTTAGTGATTTGTGTTGTTCATTTACTAATCCAAAAGAAATTATATGATGTGATTGCATGTTCAGTTAACTCCAAATTCCTTTCAACCCATAAAATAATGTGTGAGTTTCTAATTTTCCTTAAAAGGAAAAGAGCATAGTCCTCTAGTTAGTTTAGTGATAGATTGGAAAATGTATCTTAATGTTGAAAGATTGTAAATAGAGGTCAAGATGGGGGTTGGCAACCTGAAAAACTGAGTTAGTATCCGTTATTTCAACTCCCACGAAAAAAACCTTTAATAACAACGTACAAACAATTATTAGGCTGCAAATTATAAAAAAACACAACTTGTCAAAATGTTAGAGTTAGGCAAACAAAGTGTGCAAATTTTCTAACCAGATGCGAGCCTAAAATAACTAGATGCGATACAGTATACAATATGTGACCTTTCATACCAGATGCGACAGCATGCTCCCCACATGCGAGCCTAAACTGAAAACAATCTGAGAAATCCCAGATGCGAGCCTCATTTTCTGCAGTGTGAGGGTGTATCCCGGATGTGATCCAGAATGACTAAAAATGACCCTGTAATAGAATCCTATGCATTCAAATTAGTGAAAAATTGATTCAAAATGAGGCCAAGTTGGAAATCTTGCCCCACGGTGGGCGCCATAAATGTGTGTGTATATTTGTGCACCTATTGTCTGTGACACAACACTTCAATAATTCATTCTGTTAGTGAGAAACAAGGGCTAATGAGCATATAAAACCCTAACATCGACCTATTAATTTCTAACTAGGATGAGTGTAGAAAATAACATAACATCCCTGAGATTATGCTAATACCAGTGACATAAACAACCTAGCATGAAAGATTTAAGTTTAAAACAAACTATTTAATTACTTAAGCATGCATATTACTCTAAGATGGGCATTATAACCATGTGAGAAAGTAACTATGGAGTGTGCATGAAGCTAGGAAGGAATGGGTAGCATAACAATGCTTTGAGATTCCTTCAAAATCTTGGCATAACAACACTACTATTCAAAATTTTAGGCTTATTATGAGCTCCAAATCCCTTCAATTTA
>MU227637.1:2359473-2377810 GCA_018584345.1 Thuja plicata | reverse complement strand
AAAATTTTAGGCTTATTATGAGCTCCAAATCCCTTCAATTTATAGAGAAATGGGAGAGAGAGAGAGAGAGAGAGAGAGAGAGAGAGAGAGAGAGAGAGGGGGGAGACAAGGTTCATTAATGGAGCCCCTAAGGTCATTAATGAGGTGTAAGAGCCATTAATTCCTTGGGCATTAATGAGGGATGGGAAAGAGGGAATATCCATTAATGATTCATTAATGAAACTCATTTAAGAGGCATGGGAGGGAGTAAGGTTCAACTTGGCAAGTTGGTCCTTAGAGAAGTCAAGCTTGAGAAAGTTGACTCTCTCAAGTGGGTTGAGTTGTTAACATTCCTTAATGGAATGTGAAAACATTAGGAGGGGGTTAGGATAGAATTATAATTAGCATTAGATTAGCATGGGGGAAATAGGTTGAGATGGGTTAGAACCCAGGGTAGAAGTGGTTGAAATAGGTTAGGTTGGGGTTTAAGGGAATATAAATGAAATGAATTAAACTTATTTAATTCATTTAAAATATAGGAATTAATTATTTAAGCATTTTATTGCTTTTTATTAATCAATAGGACTATAGCCAATTTAATTTAATTAAATAGGCTAGGGAAATGGGTTCATTTGCAAGTGAGCAATTGATTTAGGGATTATTTAATTCCTTTATAATTAAATACTATAGTCATGTTTGAATTTGATTTGAATTATATGGCTATAATAGTTAATATAATTCAGTGATAAAAATCACCTAAGACATTAAATTGATTCAAAGAATTATGCCAAGCGGTAACCGAGCCATTTGGACATAACCAAGGGTATGATCACACTTAGGGAAAATAGGATCCATAGTCAGAATAGAAAAAATCCAAGTGGTTACAATCTGAAGGGGGGATGCTTGTCATCGCCCACTGCATTGATAGTTCTTTGTGATCTAATACCAGTATTATCTTTTAAATCATAACTCATTTGAGGCTGGCATTCTAAATATTTTTCTTTTATGTTGTTCATGTCTTGAATAGATTCAGTTGTCTAAGAAGACCATGGATAAGGATTCTTCATAGTGAACATATTTATAGAAGATTTTTCTTGTTCAAGACTAGACTATTCATCTTCCTCACCCATTTGATCAGCTAAGAATTGGGAAGCTACACATTGATATGAAGAATGAGGCAATTTGCAAGCAGTCCACCAGGGAGTGTTTTCTACACAATTTGTTCTATTCCTTTTTAGGGGGTCAGGAGTTTCTCTAGGCTTTTGGTTTTCTTGATTCTCGGGGATTGGCTTACCATCTTTCCAGTTTGTTTTGTATGGGTATTCCCTTAGCTTAGGTTTCTTATCAAACCTTTGGTTTTGATACCTATTATCATGATAACCCCTATCATTTTTATCCATTTTGGTAGTGAGATCCTTCACTGCACTCACTAATTTGTCCACCGTGTCATCTTCCTTGATAGGTTTACTCACTTGTCTCTTTCTTTCCAAATTTTTCCATCCTCTCTTTTTCCCAATTTCCCTGAGGCTCACCTATTACTTTCAATGTTTATTGTTGTTTTATAGGCATCCCTCATAGTTCTTGGGTTCTTATCTCTAGGAAGATAGGACATTTTTTCATCAGCTACATTAAAGTAAGTAGGCAAACATACTTCCTCATCTAGCCTTAACACTTGGAAAATTTTGTACATAGCCTTTTGGAACCTACTGTTAAAATATGACATGCTTTCATTTGGAAATTTCTTGATATTATTAAATTAATTCAACATATAACCAGAGTTTACATGTTTTCTATATTGTTCCCTAAAATATTTTACAAATTCATCCCAAGATGCTATGCTATTATTTGGAAAATTTATAGACCAATCCCTATTATCTTCAATTAAAGATTGAACAAAAAGCTTCATGATAACATCTTCATTTTCTATTTCAAAATCAGTTATCTTGTCAGTGAAAGCTTTCAAGTATTCTTCATAGGTAACAACATTATTTCCTATAATCTTGGGGATCTTGTCTCTTACCTCATTCAGAATCACATTAGGATGACCAGGAATGCCATCAAAGAAAAGAGCTCTATATCTGTCCATATGAACAAGTCTTCTTTGGAAATTTCCCAAAGCATTGTTTCCAGTTGGTCCAGCTCTACCACCTTGATTTTGGGTTTGATGAAAGCCTCCTTGTTTCATACTAGAGCTTTGATTATTTAGACCAGGAACAACATGTTGAATACTTGGACCAGTACCACCAGCTAGATTTTGAACATTAAGACCACAATCACCTTGGTTTTGTTGTTGTGTCCCAGTATTGACAGGGATAGAACTACTGGCAGTAGCATTAGTGTTATCATGCAAAAAAGCTATCCTCATTTTCATGTCATTAGTAGCAGACTCTAACTATAGATTTTCTAATTGCTTGGCCAGATCTTCTTTAGTCTTTCGGGCTTGCTCAAGTTGTAGGTCAACTTGAGACATTCCTGCAGGAATAGTCTTACCTTGTTTGTGCTTATTGATAGTTATGCTAACAACCTTCTCCTTCCCTTTTTTAGGGACATCTTTGTTTCTTACTTTGAGCCTTTTATTTTGCTCAATTCCTTCTGGGAGTAGTTGTCTCATGACAGGTCCTTCCTCTGAAAACTCATCTTTATTAAATTTTTCTCTCTTATTTGCCACTTGTTTTCTTAAGGCTTCAAAGTCACCAAATAAATCTTTGTCTATACTTTTACCCTCTTTGTTCAAACTCTTAGCCTTTTTCTCGTTCCTTCTTGTTTTTGCCAAGAGTTCTTCTCTCTCAGTTAAAAAGTCATAAAGCTCTTTTTCACGCCTCTTTCTTTCTTGAGAAATTTCTAATTCTTGTTGTTTCTTTCTCCTTATCAGAGCTCAGACTTCCTCTCTCAATTTTTTAGAATCTTAGGATGTTGTCTCTGAAGCTTATGTTTCCCCTGGTTTCTCAAGAGTTTCTTCTGTAGGGAAGAATCCTACATCTGTCATTTCTCCCTCTTTGAAAGGGTCAAAAGTTGCATCATCCTTATAAGGACTCACTAGCTTTTCTTGTTCTTAACTTTAAGATGAGGATGACCTTGTCTCAAGGATAGGGGTCTCCATTCTACCTTTTGATTTTCTTGGGGAGTCCTGACTTGGTTCACCCTTCTTGGAACACTATTTCTTTCTAGGGGTAGGGAGCTCTTCTCCGATATAGTTTTCAGGATTAGCTCTAAAAGAGGACCTAGTATTTTTTTTCCTACTCATTTTAAAATCAGGCAAGACTTCTTAATATTTTAATATGAAAATCAAACTGGAATGCGCAGAGTTAGAGTTGCCACCCAAAACTAGTATGGGAATAAAAAGCTAAAATTTTTAAAAAGTGGAACAATAAAAGAATTAGTCACTTTTAGACTTTAGAAACTTATTGCTGAAACCCACTTCTCTTAGATACTTCATACAAACTCAGAACTGGGTCAAAATTAATTGCAAGGATGTTTTACTAGAAAATTGAGGGTAGACTAAATTATGTCTTCTCAAACTAGTCCCTGGCAGAGTCACCAATTTTTTAGCACTTTTTCATGTAGAATCACAATATAGCTTATCAAGCTTGACTCTCAGATTCCCAATTGTTGATTCATACAGGGAAAAAGATATTTAACAAGGATATGATCCTTCTACATTTTGAGCTCCAAAAAATCAAGCGGGTGTACCTTCACTTGATTACTACTTTTCAGTAAGATTTTAGTGGTGGATATAGGGTCACACTAATTTGCCTATTTCTTTTTGTTGTATTAATAAAAATTTTTACAAATAACCATAATCAATCTAATACAGAGCTTAATAAGAAATACTATAAACATAACAATGGCAAATGACAATGATATAAGGATTCTCATCCTTCTTCTTTTTAGATTTCTTTGACTTAGGAAGGCTAACCCAGGTGATTGTATCTCTAAGGAATCAACAAGTTGAATTATATCCTTAAATACAACTACTTAAGCATGAATATTATTTAGAACATAAAAGTAAATGATTTGTTTGTTTTAATATTGATGATGAATAACTATTTGTCAAACCCTAGACCAGTGCCTTAATTTTAGGCAAAGAGTCAAATGAAATACAGATCCATAACAAACTAATTAATTGAAATGCACAAGAAGTTCAGATAGAGTGCCTTAAAAACTACCTCTTCATTTCTATACCCCTGTATCAAATGCGTACAAGTATGTTTAACCCTTTGGGATCACTCACAAGAATTACTCTCTCCTTGAAAGTAACTTATAAGCAGCTGCACAGTTACCTTATAACTAGTATGTTTAAAATTCCTTACAAACTAAACATACAAGAGAATAAACATAAATGTAAAGAGACAACAAAGATGTAGAACAGGAAAAATCTCTGTATTTTATTAATATGATGCTGCTTCAATACATTCAAAGACTAAAAGCTTTAAAAACTCAGACAAAAAGAGAAGTCTTCCTTGCAGTTGTATATTTCATCATGCTTACATTATGTAACATGTACTTTATTATCATGTAACATAATGTAAGCAGTTGTATATTTCATCATGCTTACATTATGTTACATCTTGCCCTTATAGAGTACATGTGTTTCTTTTTGAAATGTTAGAGCCCTTAAAGAAACACAAAGTGGCTCCAATCTTCTCAATTTCATCTCCCACCTTGCACACTATCTCAAGAAGATCTGCCATGTGTGGTTGTAAGGTTGTTAACCTTTCAAAAAGTGTTGTCTTTCCTGCCGAAATGGTGAAATAAAGATTTAAGGTTGCAATGTGGTTATTGACCTCTACTTCTAGGTCAGGCATATTTCTATAATCATTGTGCACCAATTCAACCTTATCTTTTAGGATATCAATCCTATGTTGTAAGATATTCCACAAGGCTTCCAAAGCCACTTCATTATGATATTTTTCCTTTTTCTCTTTTTCCTTTGAAATATCCCCTGTATCCTTAGTTATTACTAGTGCATCCAAAAATTTCTTAGGTGGAGAAGGAATAGCCTCAAGGATTTCATGTAATTTAAGATTTAATTCTACCACCAGCTTCTCTAATGCATTGATTTTAATCAAGCACTATTCCCTATCTTTTACCACTGCACTTGATTCATCAAAGAGATTTTGATATCTTTTGGACATCTGCTCTGCTTTAGCTTCATTTAAATGTGCAAAGTAAGTGAGTGCATGAGATATCTCTAAATCACCAGTGTTGTGGATAGACAAAATGATCTTATCCCCATCTTGTTTTTGTTGCACATTGATTAGAGGGTTTTTGTGTTTTTGGTGCAAGGGTCCACATTTCCAAAGTCGGAGATCATGGATCATACACACTGTGTGTGTATTTTGTGGATCTATTAGCTGAAACACAACACTTCAATAAGTCATTGCATTAGTGAAATAACATGAAAAATAAGAGTTAGAATGCATATCAATCACTAAAATTGACCTATTGCTCCCTATCTAAGAAGAGTTTGAAGAATGCTATAATTTTCCCTCAGATTATGCATTAATCAGTGACATATTCATGCTTAGAATGGAATATCTAAAGGATTTGATCTAAAATGTTCAAGAAAAGTTCATTTTAAAGCTCCAAATGAAAGATTATGACAATTTCTAAGAAACAAATAGCTGAAATGCATTAAGATCTCTAAGAATATGAGCAGCATAAGTTTGATTTCAAATTGTAAGATTATGGGCCCATTGAGCTCAATATTCTTTCCATTAATAGAAGAATTTGAGGAATGAGAGGTTAGGATTGAAATTTGAAAAGAGGTGGAGATTGAATCTTTGGTGATCCATGTGAGGTGATCCAAGTGATTTAACTCTCATTGGCTAGGGAATTGACTTTCCCTTTTGCAAATAAGGAGTTGTAATTAGGATTTATTTAATTCTTTTGAATTAATTAATTTAGCCATGTATTTTATTGTTTTTTATTTAATTGAATTTATTTGATTTGATTGGCTTAAGGAAATTAATGTAATGTAGTGATTAGATCACTTAGGAGATTAAATTTGATTTAAATGAATTATGTCAATTAATTGAAGAATTGTCTTGACATAATTAGGGGTATGATCACACTTAGGGAAAATAGGGTCTATGGTTAAAGAAGACAAAATTAGGGTGGTTAAATTTTCCCCTCTTTGAATTAATGTGCAAGTAGTGCATTGATTCAAAGAATGATTTTGATGTTGACCTCAGAAAGTTTGAGAATTCCACACTCAAGTGAACGAAATGTCTAATGAGATCAGTCTCACACTTGATTGAACTAAGACTGATAGAATTGAATTTGAACTTGAACGAACAAAGGTCAACAAAGATCTTGAAGATACCAATTCAGAACTTGATTTTCGAATGAGAATCGATAATACTGACGCCAAACTTGATCAAACAAAGGTCAGTATGAAGCTTCTAGGAGCTTTGAGGTACCAATTCTAAACTTGATTGTCGAATGAGGATTGATAATACTGACTCTGAACTAGATTGAACGAACGTCAGTATGAAGCTTCCAGGAGCTTAATAAAGATCTGAGAATATGTAGACATAATATATCTAGCTTGTGAGAATCGAAGCCTTCCATCCAATAGTCCTAACTTAGTCGAGGGAAATTGTCATTCCCTTATTCTTTTGATAATGAAGTCATTTTAATGCTTTTTGAGAAAGAATTTGATTGATTTAAGTGTGATCATGCCCCCTCGGGAATGAAATCAAAGGAAAAATAATAAAATCCCTCTTTAAAATGATATATCACTTGAATTGATCGATTGAATCAAGAAAGAATCAATTAGAAGAAATGAAGAAATGAAGATGTGGTAAGGGAAAACACAATTTTACCAAGTTAACTACGTGAAAATGTGAGTTTAGAGTCTAATAAAATGATATACGACCAATATTTTGATGAATAATGTGCTATTTGATGATAGAGAACCCAGAAAAATGATTGCATAGAACCTGTGAATCATTTTCGGAACATGTATAGAAATTCTGCATTTTTGGGAACCTGTCGTAAAATGTGTACTGTGTTGTTGAAAATATCATCTGTGCATTCAATTTCATTCCCGATAGATCAGAAAGGAAAAAATTTAAATTTAGATAGTCTGATAGACCTTATTTTGTACTTGTGATATTTTGAGACATTTTGTATATATTGATCATGTTGTGATCATTCATTGTACTGCAGACTTTTATACATGTATATCTAATTCACACTAATATTCTGATACTCTTTTGTACATTTTTTATCTATTCCATCATTGATATATCTGAGATAGTTGTTTCTGATCTTGATATGTTCATGAGTTCTATTTGTTTTGATAGATGTTTAGATTGATTCACATGTGATGATGTTCTTGGTCTTTTGATGAGTTAGAATAAATTAATTTGATGACATCATTTATGCTCTTTGATTTATTACTAATATATAAATGTGTTTCAATGATGCTACGTGAATATGAAAATGTATATTATTTTGAGATTTTCTTTATGAAAATATATGTATGGATGCACTTAGGATGTAAAAGTAAATGCAATGCTTGAATGCTTTGTTTTTGTATTTTATCTTTCACATTTATGAATGTTGAATGTATGCCATGTATATGTAACGACATTGATATCATAAATATAGATTATGATGACATGTAACTGATTGAATGTTTGAACATGTTAAGTTGATCACCTAAATGAAGAAGGATAATGCAAGACATTAAATCACTTAATGGATTGTATTTTCATTGATGTCAACTTGATATAATCTAATCGGTTATAATCAAAGTGTCAAAGACTTTAGAGAATCAAATAGAAAAATATTATGCTTTCTGTCATGCATAAAAGACAAGCATTCACATTGTGACTACAAACACCGATGGTTAGTGGAACTTGATGAATAGAGATCACAGATAGTCAAGTCACAGTGATGCTCGAGAAAGAACACCGATGAGAATTACTGACGAGAAGAGTCACAAGCATACCCGATGGGCAGAAACATAGTGCAAACTGATGACAAATCCTGAGGAGAACTAGAGTTTTGACTGACGCTATCAAAGAGTTAAACACCAAAATTAACTTGAGTTCAAAAATGACAAAATATCTAGTTGGTGGAGATAAATATAGAGTTAACTGGTAGTTATCATTATTTTCATCGATAAGATAAGCCAAAGATAAGTAATGGATTTAAAGCTATTTTTTCCAGTTGGCAAGAAGATCTCAATGACATAAAACAGGAGTTTTGCTTTAAATCTAATTGGCAAGGATTGTGGATCATTCCAAGTTCAAGAAGATCAAGAACCTAACAATGGTGATATCATGTCTATAAAGAGACAACTCAATTCATTACGAATTGGTGTGGTGTGTGAATGAATGAAAATAGGATGCTGAAGAGAAATTGATGAAGAACAACTTCATACAGTCATGATCAATAAGCTGAGGAAAGAGCTAAAGTTTTCTGTGGACACCGAGCGACAAAGAACAAAATCACTGAGTAGAATCAAAGTGGAGCAAAGGTATAAACAAAGTTATATTGATCAGAATAGTTTTATGAGATTACAACAGATTTGAAAATCTGAGAGTATAGGTTTTATATGTGAATAGATCATACTATTTCAGTTTAACCATTGATTCAGAAAGTCTCTTAATTGAGAAGGATTTAAAGATCCTTTCTATAGTGAGATAAATCCCAAGGAGTATAAAAATTTTTGATCATGAAGATATCATGAGATGCCAGATACCAATTGACAGGCCAACTGAGTGTTTGATCAAAGATGGTAGCATAGAGATGCCCGATATCAAGTGACAGACTAAACTTTTAAATCCTCTAACAAGGTCACACCTAGTAGTGTGTTTGTAACCTTTAATAGGGTTGGCTCTTCACCGAGCTCACTTCAGAAGAGTGAAAAATTTGGGTTACCGGTCCCAAGTGGTTTTTCCCTTAACAAGGTTTCCACGTTAAAAATCCATGTGTCAATGTGTTTATGAGTCATTACTTTAGTGTTTTGCATTACACTTAACTTAACTGGATTGATCGGTATACTCTAGATAATTTATTGTCTTTTGATAAATTAATAGACTGCTATTCGATAAACATACAATAGAAGGTTTTATAAAGAAATCCAAATAGTAGTAATTTGATAAGAGTATTTGGAGGCATTCATCTTATAGGACTAAAGATAACTAAAGGTATAATATTGTGGTACTAAGTTTAAAGGGTTGATTATTGGAATATTTTTGAGGCCGCTGATTCACCCCGCCCCTCTCAGTTATTACTAACAGTTGGTATCAGAGCTTGTGTTCTTAGAAAGGGAGTTTAACAGCTCAAGCAAAAGATCACAAGATGAATAGACAAGATGTGCCCAAGTTGAATAAAGACAACTTTACATCATGGAAAAGAAGAATAAGACTCCACCTATCAGGTATTGGAAATGATATTGTTGAATACTTAGATACTGAATATGTCTTGCCTACAGGACCTCATACTCTTGAGCAATTAAGAGTCAAGAATGAGCATAACTGCATGATGATAGAACTTGCATCATCACTCTCTGATGCTAAGTTTGAAGATGTCAAAAACTGCACCTCTGCAAATAAAATGTGGGATAAGTTGAAGCTTGTACATGGAGGAGATGCCAATGTACTAAGAGAAAAGGAAGAAATACTAAGGGGGAGGTTTGATGACCTAAGAATGAAAGAAAGAGAAAACATTACTTAGTATAGCTACAGAATCAAAGTAGTAAATGTTATCCGAGGAGTTGGAGGTGTACTTGAAGAGGAGACAGTAGTAAGAAAAATCTTAAGAACCTTATTGCCTATTTATGCTATTAGAGTTTCTGTTATTCAATACATGAGAGTAGTTGCAAACAATACAGTTACTCTAGATAGTCTGATTGGTAGAATAATTTCATTTGAGATGAATAGCTTTGACAATAGTGTCTTACCATCTATAGAATTTGAATTCAAATCTTCTCTAAAGATAAGTAACTCAAGTCATAGATATACTATTAGAAATGATAGTGATAGTGATAATGATGATCAAAGACTTGATGAAATTGAAGTACTAATGTAAAGAAGATTACAGAGAGACAAAAGAAGATACAAAGGTAAATTACCACTTGTATGTTTCAATTGTAAAGAGGTTGGACACTTTGCTGCAAGATGCCCAAACTAAAGAAAAGATGACAAAGGAAATGACAAAGAATATGAGAAGAAGTTTGATAAAGGTGATAATAGAGATTATCGAAGCAACCAACAATCTGATAAGAGAGATACCCAAGACTACAAGGAAAAAGGGAAGAAAGCTGGTTACCTAGCCGAGAACAGATCTGATGATACCGACACCAAATCAGAAGAAGACATCGAGATGGTATTTGTAGCCATGAAGGATGATTCAGTTGAAGATGAAGAAATGTATGTAGAGACTGCACTCATATCTAAATTTAGTAAAAATGATGTTTGGATCAAAGATAGTGGCTACACTCACCATATGACCGGTGATAAACAAAAGTTTGAGACTTTTGAATACTATAATGGTGGTTCAGTGAGAATGGGAAATGATACACCTTGTCCAGTTGAAGGTAAAGGAACCATAATCTTGTATAACTTGATAAAATGTGAAAATGCTTACTGGGTTAAAGGACTGAATTACAATTTTTTAAGTGTTTCTCAGTTGAACAATTTAGGTCACAGTTTAGCATTTGAAAATAAGAAGGCAAAGATCTACAATGAATCAGGAAGATTGATTGGTACCGGTGAGTAGACAAAAGGTAACATCTTCTATCTTGATGACACTAACACCACTTTTTTGATGGCTAGAAATGAAGACATATGGTTGTGGCACAAAAGATTGTGTCATGTGAACTTTGACAACATGATAAAGATAAGAAACAAAATGAATGTCAAAGGTTTACCGACAATGACTAAGCCTGAGCATATCATGTGCAAGAATTGTCAAAAAGGTAAGATGACAAAGTCTAGTTTCAACAGACAAAACTCATACATCTACTGCAATTCTAGAATTAGTCCATATAGATCTATGTGGACCCATGAGAACAAAGAGCTACTATGGAGATAGGTATTTTATTCTCTTTGTTGATGATTTTTGTAGAATGACGACAGTCATGTTTTTAAAAGATAAATTAGAAGCATTTAAGATGTTTAAATGGTACAAATCAATGGTATAAAAATAGAGTGAAAATAAATTGAAATTCTTAAGGTAAGATAGAGAAGGGGAATTTACTTCAGAAGAATTCACTAACTATTGCAATGAGCATGGAATTAAAAGATAGGTTTCTGCACCAAGGTCACCACAATAAAATGGAATTGTTGGGATGAGAAACAGATCAATTATTGACTATGCAAGAACATTGATGTTTGAGAAAATCATCACTCAAAATTTTTGGAGGGAAGTTGTCAGTACTACTGTCTACACATTAAACAAAGTACAATTGAAGAAGGACATAAAGAAGACACCCTATGGGCTTTGGTATGGTCATACACCCAATGTAAGTTACTTCAAAATCTTTGGTAGTCAATGTTATATATTGAAGGATGATAGAAATGGAAAACTTGACTACAAAAGTGAAGAAGGTATCTTCCTAAGGTATTCAATGAAAAGAAAGGCTTATAAATGTCTTAACAAGTCATCTAACAAAATCATTGAAAGTGCAAATGCAAAAATAGATGAATTTGCAGAAAAGAATGATAAGGAAAGAAAAAAGGAACCAGAGGACTACAAAAGGTTTGTTTATACAGAACCTAACACTCTACCTGAGAAATAGTGTGTCACTTCCGAGCATCAGAATATTATACCCAAGCATGAGGCTGCGATTACCGACGATCAGGATAATACTCAAGATGATGTTCCAAACAATGGAGATGAAAATGAAGGTCAAGAAGATGATCAGAATGATGAGCACAAAGCTGAACTAAAAATTTCCAAGTATGTTAGAAGACATCATCCATAGAATCAAATCATAGGAGACAAGAAGGCTAGAACAAGAACAAGAAGTAAGTCACTTAACACCAGATGTTTACTTTGTGATTTTGAGCCTAAATCTATTAACAATGTACTTGAGAATGAAGAATGGACCAGTGCTATGAATGAGGAGATAGAAAAGATTGAGAAGAACAATACATGGACACTAGTACCAAGACTAGATGACAAGAATGTCATCGGTACCAAATGGATATTCAGAAAAAAGTTGAATGAGAATGGAGAAGTCACTAGAAACAAAGAAATATTAGTATGCAAGGGATATGCACAAGAAGAAGGTATTGATTATGGTGAAACCTTTGCACCCATTGCTAGACTAGAAGGAGTTAGAATCTTACTTGATTATGCTGCATTTAAAGGATTCAAGGTATACAAAATGGATGTCAAATTTGCATTCCTAAATGGAATACTAGAAGAAGAGGTATACATTGAACTGAAAGCAAATTAAGTGTGTGGAAAATAGTTCCCTACACTAAACTACCGAGAAGAGGATCGTGAAAATTTAGATTTAACCCTTAGCAATGATAGAATGATAATACAATAACATGCATACATAGAAAAATGAGAATGACACAATGATTTACCCTGGGGAAAACCTTTTGGTAAAAAACCCCAGCACTCCAAAACCTGCAAAATGTATTAATCAAAACTCATACTGTTTACAATACACTTGAAATGCAAGTTCTTTCAGGAGATAATCAACACTTGAAGACAAATTCAGCAGCATAAAAATGTTCCAACAATACACTAACTTCACTCAGATCTGCAACCCTAAAAAACTCTTATATCATGCGCTTCACTTTTTAGGGAAACTTCCAAAAGTAGCAGTATTAGGGTTTTACCATCCTCTGAGAAAATAGGAACCCAAAATTTTTTTTCGGGCGATGCCCCGAACCCCATGATTATAGAAGAGTGTACAGTACTCAACTGATTAGTTGCCACATGTCTTGCATGTCTTCACCCATCATCAAAACTTCAACAATTAGCTCTTACAAATATTAATGACTGTCATAGGAATTCATCATAACCATTTCAGTCATGATTACCTTACACATTGTCCAAAATGTGGACATTTGGAAAATATCAAATGTAAGGAAATATAAAAGGTTGAGAGACCTTATTCCTAACATTCTCCCACTTTTCGAACACCTTGTAAGAGCCAAAGGAAATAACATGATTTAATTGCTATAGACTGAGAGGCCCATAGACTCTGAACACCATCTGAACTTCTCTGTGCCCACAGGTTTTGTTAATGCATCTGCAACATTCTTTACTATATCTACCTTCTCCAAACTTACCTTTCCATCCTCTACCATATCTCTCACAAAGTGAAACCGCACATCAATGTGCTTGGTTCTAACATGGAAAGTTGGATTCTTCACAAGGAAAATAGCACTCTGACTGTCACAACAAATTTTAATCTGTCCTGCATCAACACCAACATCCAAACGCAGTCTCTTAAGCCAAATGGCTTCCTTACAAGAATGAGTAACTGCCATGTACTCTGCTTCTGTCATGGACAAAGAAACCATAGGTTGTCACTTATTCATCCAACTGATGGCACCACCAAATATAGTGAATACATAGGCACTGGTGGATCTCTTGCTGTCAATGTCACCTGCCCAATCTAAATCCACAAACCCACAAATACAAACTGAATGTGGAGCTCCAAAAGATTTTCCATGATAGCATATGGAATACTCTAATGTACCCTTCAAGTATCTAAACACTCTCTTAACTGCATCCCAATGTACCCGTCTAGGTTTATCCATAAACTAACTTAGGACTCCCACTGCTTGGGCAATGTCTGGTCTAGTACAGATCATAGCATACATAAGGCTGCCAACTACACTTGCATAAGGTACTTTTCTCATGTCCTCCAACTCACTAGGAGATTTTGGACAATCATCCATAGATAACTTTGTTCCCATAGAAATAGGATCACACAATGGTATGCAATCTTCCATGCTAAACCTATCCAACACAGACTTCACATACTTACTCTGACTCAACCAGAGTTTTCCGTTAGACCTATCTCTACTAATTTCTGTACCCAGAATATACCTGGCTTCCCCTAGATCTTTCATCTCAAACTGTGCTAACAAATGAGACTTCAAATCAGAAATCATACACATACCCTTCCCAATCAACATCATATCATCAACATATAATGCAATAATAAGAAGGCGATCATTATCAACTTTGAAATAAACACAATGATCTGATTTTTATCTCAGAAAACCAATCGACAATACAAAGGCATCAAATTTAAGGTACCACATCCTAGGAGATTGTTTCAAACCATACATAGACTTCTTTAATCTACAAAACAAAGACTCTTTACCTTTCTGAATATAGTGCTCAGGCTGTGACATATAGACCTCTTCCTCTAAATCACCATGAAGGAAAGCTATCTTCACATCCATCTGTTCTACCTCTAAATCATACAATGCTGCTAGAGATAATAGAAATCTAATGGATGTAAGCTTTGCAACAGGAGAGAATATTTCACCATAATCAATTCCCTCCACCTATGAATACCCCTTTGCAACCAATCTAGATTTGTACCTCTCAACACTACCATCTGCACAAAATTTCTTCTTAAACACCCATTTGCTTCCAATAGGTTTCCGTCCTTTAGGAAAAGGTACTAGGTCCCAAGTTTTGTTCTTATCTAATGAAACCATCTCATCATCCATGGCCTCAATACAGGAACCTGCATCTTCCATACCCATAGCCTCTTTCATAGATCTAGGCTCATTAGTGTTTGTAATCAAGGCATAAGCACAACTGGAATCTAACATAGAAAATCCAAACCTCTTTGGTTGCTTTCTTTCTCTTGTGGACCTCCTCAAGGGTCGAGGTTGAGGCTGTTCTACCTCTTCTTCTAAATTTTTAGAACTTCTAGAGCTCTCCTCATCATCAGATCCATCATGTTGTCTCTGTTCAGTCTTCTCAGGAGTAGGAGGCAACTGAACAACATCTTCTTTCATTTCCTTTTCATATGGCTGTAGCACAATAGGAGAAGCTGTTAGCTCTCTAAAAATAAAATTTATGCTATACAACACCTTACCAATCACAGGATCCAAAAGCTTGTATCCTTTCACACCAACACTGTAGCCAATGAAGATACATTTTACAGTTTTGTTTTCCAACTTAGATCTTTTCTCCTTAGGCACATGTGCATAAGCAACACAACCAAAAACATTAAGATGTCTAACTAAAGGCTTCTTACATGACCACACCTCCATGGGTGTCTTACCAACAAGAGCTTATGTAGGAGATCTGTTAACCAGATAGAATGTAGTGGCCACAGCTTCAGCCCAAAACTTTTGTTCGAGGCCAGCTCCACTAAGCATAGTCCTAACCTTCTCCATCAATGTCCTATTCATTCTTTCTGCAACTCCATTTTGCTGTGGGGTATAAGGAGTTGTCTTATGCCTCTCAATCCCTCATTCTTTACAAAATTGTTTAAAATCTGCCGAACAAAACTCACCACCATTGTCAGTTCTCACACACTTAATTCTTTTACCAGTTTGATTCTCTACAAGAGCTTTAAATTCCTTGAACCGACTGAAAACATGTGTCTTTCTTTTAAGGAAATAAATCCATGTCCTTCTACTATAATCATCTATAAAAGATACAAAATATATAGATTTTGAGAGTGAAGGAACTTTAACAGGACCAAACACATCCGAATGGATAAGATCCAAAATACTAGAAGACTTGTGAGAACTGGAGTAAAACTAAACACAATGTTGCTTACCATAAACACAGTGTTTGTAGAAGTCAAACTTGAGATTACAATCATTTATCCCCTCAATGAGGTTTTTATTTTTTAGAGTTGTGAGACCCTTCTCACCAATGTGGCCAAATCTTATATGCCACAACATTGTCTTTTCTGCAGGAAGTTTTCCTTCCAAAGTGTTAGCACCCTTAGGTACACTTGCTGCACTACCATCAAAACCCATTACCACAGACTTCTTCACTACTGGTTCAGATGGTGGAGATGAAGTGACTACTACTCTCTTCCTTGAGATAGAAGAACTATTGCACTGTGAAGTACAAGCATCTAGCTAAAATAGGGTACCTCTCCTAGTACCTTTTGTGAGCACCATAGATCCTATAATCATCTTGCATCCTTCTTTTTAAAAAACAACTTGCACACTTGCATCATTCAACATACTTATAGATAACAGGTTTTGTGCCAAACCTGGGATGTGTATTACCCCGTTGATCCCCTTTACTCATCCATCAAGGAATCCGATAGTGACTCTTCCTCGTCCAACTATCTCTAGGTGAGAATCATCACCTAGGTACACCTTTCCACCATTGAACTCCTCATACTTTGAGAAACAACTTTGATGAGAGGTCATGTGAAAAGAAGCACCCAAGTTAATCAGCCACACATCATTAGATGCATGAGTGGCTAGGGCTGCGACAAAAGAATCGCCATCTTCTTGAGATTTTTCAGAATCTGAATCTGGGCTTTTCTTCTTCATCTTCTTCTTTGGCTCTTTGCAGTCCTTACGAAAGTGCCTAGTCTTACCATAGTTCCAACATGTTACCTTATACTTTCTAGGAGTCTTAGATTTCCCATGGGATTTGGATCTACCCTTTTCAGACTTATTTTCATTTTTCTTTCCTTTGTCTTTGGATCTACCGTGAACAGCAAGGGCTTCCTTGGTTGAATCATAAGTCTTTCTTCACATCTCTTCAGATAACAACAAAGACACCACATCATCCATTTGGAAAGTGACAATAGTACTCCCAAGGGCCATCAAAATATGGTCCCATGAATCTAGCAAGGAACATAGCAGGGTCATACATCGATCCTCCTCCTCCAACTTGACACCAATTGATGTCAACTATGCAATCAACATGTTAAACATGTTCAGGTGATCTACAAAGGAACCTCCTTCCTCCATTCTTAGAGAATACAAATTCTTTCTCATGAACAATCTATTCACCAAGGACTTGGCCTGATACATAGACCCAAGCTGTGTCCATAATTTTTTTGTGGTCTTCTCATCGAGAACATTTAGGAGAACAAAATCTGCTAGATAGAGTCTAATGAGACCCTTATTTTTCTGATCCTTGAGATCCCAATCTACTTGAGGCATGTTTACTGGTTTGATATCATTATCAACCACCTCCCATACATCATGATCTATGAGCATGTCTTCCATCTTGAGTTTCCAAAACTCAAAGTTTGTGCCATTGAACTTTTCCACCTCCATTCTACTGTATGAAGAACCTGCCATCTCTTCCTGCAATAAGGTTATGAATACTCTGCAAAAATACTCCCATTGAACTGGAGATTAGCTCAAAAACCCCATACCCTAACAAATAGAACCAAAACTGGCCAGGCTCTGATACCAACTGAAAGGAAACTAAGTGTGCGAAAAATAGTTCCCTATGCTAAATTCCTGAGAAGAGGATCGTGCAAATTCAGATTTAACCCTTAGAAATTACAGAATGATAATACAATAACATGCATACATAGAAAAATGAGAATGACACAATGATTTACCTTGGGGTAAACCTTTCGGTAAAAAACCCCAGCACTCCAAAACCTGCACAATGTATTAATCAAAACTCATATTGTTTACAATACACTTGCAATGCAAGTTCTTTTAGGAGATAATCAACACTTGAAGACAAATTCGGCAGCATAAAAATGTTCCAACAATACACTAAGTTCACTCAGATTTGTAACCCTAAAAAATGCTTATATCATGTGCTCAAATTTTTAGGGCAACTTCCAAAAGAAACCATATTAGGGTTTTACCATTCTCTGAGAAAAAGGAACCCAAAATTTTTTACAATTGCAGAAGAGTGTACAGTACTCAACTAATTAGTTACCACATGTCTTGCATGTCTTCACCCATCATCAAAAATTCCACAATTAGCTCTTACAAATATTAATGACCGTCATAGGAATCCATCATAACCATTTTAGTTATGATTACCTTACACAATGTCCAAAGTTCTGACATTTGGAAAATATCAAATGTAAGGAAATATACAAGGTTGAGACACCTTGTTCCTAACATGAACAACTAGAAGGGTTTGTTGATCCAGACAAGAGAAACATGGTATGCGAACAAGCACTGAGAGCCTGGTATGAAAGGCTTCACTCATATTTCATTAGCATAAAATTTGTTAGAACAAGTGAAAATAGAAATCTATACTTAAAAGAAGATACTGATGGTAATATTATGATTGCTGAAATTTTTGTTGATGATATCATTTTTTGGGGAAATGAATTGTTATGTAAATCCTTTGCTAATGAAATGAGAAAGGAATTTGAAATGTCTATGTTTGGAGAGATCAAATTCTTTCTTGGTCTACAGATTCTTCAACAAGATGCAGGCATATACAT
>MU227637.1:2288886-2353973 GCA_018584345.1 Thuja plicata | reverse complement strand
CAAGTTGTAAACCTTGGATCTAAGAGTTAACATTGTAATGCGTGATTCTAAGATAGGTCAAATACTTGTATAAATAGATGCTCAATCTATTGTGAACATGTTGTTGTTCAATGATGATTGTAGCCACTAAGAGCATCTAAGGACCAGACAAGAGATTTCATGCACAAGGACATAAATGGATCAAATCAGTTTCAAGAACAAGAACACAGACTACCGATGAGTAGAGAAAGGTATTAATCAGTCACTTAAGGTGATATTCTTATTATGAGAGCTTTAATGGATCTGTAATCATCAATTGTAGATTGCATACAGTTGGGTCAAACATATGTACTCATTCTAACAAGTGTAGTACACTTAAGAAATCATTTTAAGAAAGGTGGACCTAACAGTCCTATTGTAAATCTCTTAACCAAGTGCACACTTAAATTAGTGTTGCTAATGCTCTTAACAGAGTAGATCTTAATCAGTCTCCACTTTAATACTCCTAACATGGTAGATAATCAGAAGTGATCAATTGTAAGTCTTTACTGGCTCCCTTCCATTCTGTAGATAGTGAAGTTTTGTGGGTGCCATCCCCACCACGGTTTTTACTTCCTAACAGGAGTTTTCTTTGATATCATATCTTGTGTTATGTGTTTATTACTTTTATGAATGTTTCTATGAATGTTGTAAACAATTAAAGATTATGAATTAATGTTACATGTATAAGAAAGAACAACAGTAATGGTCGTTAATACAGTAAATAATGATTACTAAAGATGAATGGTGAAAAGAGTTAAAAGTTTTAGAGGTATCGATTCACCCCTTCCCTCTCAGTACTACTTCCCATTAATCCCAAAAATTGGTATCAAAGCTAAGTCTCTTCTTGGAAAGCTTAAAGGCTTAAGAGAAAAGATCATACAATGGAGAAGTACAAACTTGATAAAAATATTGAGAATAAAAATCTTGAGATATAGATGTTCTATGAATAGTATAAAGAAGCGAGAATCAAGATGAGAGAGCTGCTTGATGAGAGGAAAGGTATGACAACCCAAAGAAATGAAAAATATTATCAAGAAGAAGAGATTCCAGATTTCTTTGAATCTTCAGGATCAAATACAAGTAATACATCAGATACATCAGAAGAGAACATCACAAGCCTAAAAGAGATCAATCAACACCTGATAGAACAAATAAAGATGCTGCAAATCAGTTAAGAGACACAGATGGTAAGAATGATTGATGTGATGAGTTTTTCTATACAAGCTAAAATAGAAAGAACACTTGCTATTGATGACAAAAAGAAGATTACAGAGAAGCTACAAGAGAAAAAGTTAGAAATTCAAAGACACGTTGAGCATCACCATGAGATTACAAATCAGATTATTCTTATGAGTCAAGAATCAAACAAAATGAATATAGAGCTCATTGAAAGAGTACAAGCTATCGGTGAACTAAGAGAAGAGAATGAAAAACTAAAGCATGAGGTTAGAATTTAGAAACAACAAAATTAAGTTATCAGAAAGGATGAAGAGAGAAATAAAAGAATGGATGATTTTCTTGAAGGACAACGATGAGTCAACAACAATAACAGTTTAGGCTTTACTAAAATTGGAGATTCATCAAATCAAGCCAATCCAAAGAATGTCTATTAAAATCCAAGACCAAGAAAGCTGACATGCAAACACTATGAAAAGAAAGGACACACATCAAATTTATGCCAAGGCAAAATGAAAGGTATTCCTAAATCTACATCTTCATTCATAGGATTCTGTTATAAATGTAACAAGAAAGGACATAAAGCATATGAATGTAAGTCTAAGATGGATCAACCAAAGAAGGAAACCTACATGGAAAAATACTACCCTACATTCAAGATGAATGAGCACACAAGTATTGAATGCTGGAAAAATAAAAGGCAAGCATGGAAGCCTAAAGGTCAAGAAACTCCCTATCAACCAAAGAGAATCGGTGATTAGTATGTATGGGACTACAATACTTGGACAAACTGTACAACATGTGGTAGATATGGTCACATTGCTACAAACTGCATGAGGGCATGAACCAAAAGGTCTAGAGGCTAGTCAAACCCCGGAATGGCATGCTTACACTGTCACAAAGTTGGTCATCTCAAGAAAGATTGCAAAGACCAAATAACAGAGACAAGAACATATCCCAATGGAAACACCATTGAAGATATCCGGAGGGCTAGAGACAAAATGTGGAGAAAAGATTCAAGCAATGATGAAGCTGGACCAAGCAATGCAAATGGTGACACCCCATCCAATGGACCCGATGACATCACCACCCCCACTTTAGTTGAACAAGTAAATATGGAACTGCACTACACCAAGTCATATTTTGCATCAGTTCCATTGTACAAATTGATACATAGTCAAAATCTGCATAAATAAAGATGCATATTATGTTACTTGTTACAATTATGAGAAAACAACCCCGTCAGTATACACATACCGAAAATCATTGGTGAACATAATGGATGAGCTATTTACACTTATCATAAATTATCGGTCAACGCATAAAATGGTTAAGTTACCAATTTAACCCAACACTGGTTGATAAGGAAGAAAAGTTACAAAGTTGTCATGACAGAATACTGATATCCGTCGGTAAAAGAAAAATTGTTAATAGCTATCCCAAACATTTTGACAACACCGACGATGATCTCGAAATTCTTCCCGACAAACTCCATCTTCATGTCCCGATGAGTCATTGAGAATTTATGACAAGAATTAGGGAAAAAGTCTATAAATAGTCGATGGGAGCACTTCATTTTGCACCCACCATTTGAAGAGAAAAGCAAAGAGAAAAATAGAGCGATTGAAGAGCATTCAGAAGAGTGACCTCAACTCAATCCAAGCACACAACAAATAGATTATTGACTATTATCACGGATCAAAGTAAGTACCAAGGGCACAGAAAGAACTCTGTCATTATTTTCAAGAAAGCCCTAAAAGTTGAAAAATGATGGAAACCACTTCAAGAACTACTAAGATCAAGAGTGATAAGAAGAATGTGGTTAGGTTAATCAAGAATAACACCTATGTAGAACCCAAATACAATATATGCCCCGAGATTGCATCACAACCTGATGAACCTGGTACGTTCTCCAAGATTCCACCTAGGGTTTTGATAATAGAGGACATAAGGTCCTGTATTCACTGTAAGATTGCTGAAATAGGTGATCTGGAGATGGATAAAGATTACAAGAATATTTGTGATGTAGAAGGAAACCTAAAAGATGAACATAAGCATTTGCAAGTGAAGGGAATAACCAATGCCCTATATTTTCCGAGGGACTTCAAAACCAACTGGATTAGGTTGGTACTTAGCAGATTGCATGATCAGAAGCTATGGTTAGATCAACCTAAGAAAATCACTAAGGATGTCATTCATGTTGTCATTGGTTATCCAATAACTGACAAGCCTAAGGCTCACAAGCATCCTTCCAGACCAGAAGTTGAAAATCTAACAAAATCTGAATGGGATAACGGAGGTCTCAAAGTTAACACCATCACCGATGAGGAACTGAGGTTCGGTGCATGTGTGATTGGTTATAAGATCTTTTAGGAAAGAAAGCTAAACAACATTTCAAAAACCTCAGTAAGCACAACCTACAAGATAGTGACCAAGGGCATACAGATGGATCTATGTGAGATCATGTCGAAATAACTTGATGAGAACATGAACACAATAAGGTTTGCAAAGACTAACACATGTAAGTTTAGCTCACTTATCATGTGTATCTTTTTCTACTTTCAAGAATACTTTCCTTCAATAGGAAAAGTGAAATGGGACTCTACAAAGCTAGTTACATTACCGATTAGTGAACTAATTAAGTCACTAGGAGATAATTTTGAATCTGTTATGACTACATACTTCCTTGAATTAAAGGAAAAGATGATGGAAAGAACAAGGATCCCTGAACAACTAATTGAAAAACATAGGGATGAGATATGTTTTATGGTGGATACAGATTTCACCCACATAAAACCGGTTGTACCAAGGACAACTTGGTTAGCCCCACTTGATTATGAAATCAACATAGAACAAGAAACCAATTCTATTGATGCATTGATCAATGATCCCATTGACAGAAAACAACCAAGTTTTGGAACCTATGAAGAGGCTAGATCTAAGATAAAAATGAGGCTTAGAAATTAAAAAGACGGTCAACAAGAAGAATAAAATGGTCAAGAATCTTAAAAAGATTCTATCAGTAAACGAGGAGGAACAAGAACAAACTAAGAAAACTAATGAACAGGGTACCATTGGTGAAGGGAAGGATGAGCAGAGATCAGACTCTGAGGAAACTAAACCGGACACACCTCCACCTTCTACAAAGAATCAGAGGATAAGGAGTCAAAGAACAAAGACCGATACCACACCTCTTAAGAAAGGTCAAGTAAGGACCTATAAGAGGAAGCAACCATCAAAGAAAACTAAAGATGACATAAAGGATTCTAAAGAAGATGAGCCTAATGTGACAAAGAAGAATTTCAAAAACCTAACAATTGATGAGGCTGCTGAATCTATTGCTACATCTGGCACAATTCATGACAAGAAAATTAGACAATGGGATACACTCAAACCAGAGGACCAAAAGAAGATACATGATGCCATAATAAGGGCAATGGTTAAGTACAAATATGTACCAGCTAAATTTTTCAACCAAATACCTAAGGAGTTGGGTAAGAAACTATCTCAACAATGGTCATATGCTCTACAAACTGAGAGAGAAGCAAGAGAGAGGGTTCTAGTAACACTTATGCCTCCCGAATATAAGATAGAAGAAATCATTGAAATACTGAAGAAGCACTCAGGAAAATTTGTAGCCAAAATAAGGGCTTACAAAGTTCTTGAAGATAAGTTTATAGAGCTAGACACAATGATCGAGACTAAATGGAGACAACTCCTAGATCTTCTAGCGGAGTCAACAAGTCGTGAGGAAAAATTACTTCTCACTGATACACCTCATAGAGAGGAGGAGAAAGACAAGGCAAGTCCTCATCACATTTCTTTGGACAATGTTGAAGATATGGAGCCAATTGATTTGGACAAGGTAATGGATGATATTTACATTCAAGACATCGCCAATTATGACTCTGATAAAGATCCACAGAAGAAAGATGATGTAATATTCATAACACTTAAGGATCAGGGAAGGAAACAAGAATTGAAGACATCAGAGGATAAAGAAATGAATTTGATGATGACACATGGCAAGACACTTTAGTCATGGACATAACAAAACTAGACGCTACAGAGAAAGTACAAAAAGATGAGGATGTCACTACTCAAAAAGACCAAACTGATGAGCAGGACACCACTCTAGATACGGCCCAAGATAACACTAAAATAAATATTCATGTATTAATGAAGGAAATCAATATAGTAGAGGGTAATGAAGGATCTACTATAGAAGAAACAAGCACACCCGAGGACAAGGGTGATGCAGAAGAAAAAGACACAATAGATGACACCAAGGACACAATTGTAGATCAAGCTACAACTGGTGATCAAAAAGATAAGTCTGCTTATCAAAATAAAGATGAAACACAAAAGGTAGAATAAGACACATAGAAAGAAAAGAGTAAAGAAGAAAAGAAAGATGAGATGGATAAGAAAATAGAAGAAAAATCTATAGAGTCATCCAAGGTTGATAGAGATACGTCTTCACAAAACCAACAAGTGCACCCTAAGAAGAAAACACAAGAAGCATCATCAACAAAGAATTCACCAAGCACTTCATAGAGGACAAATGAACTAGCAATGGTTATTCATACATCAATGTCCACACAAGTCTCAAAGAAGAAGAAGAGCAAGCATAAGAATCTAGAAACCTTGGATGAAATCATTGAGATTCTAGTTTGTGATCCAAGGACATTGGATCCAACTAAATTGACCAAGTATGCAAGACTCTATGAGAGGAAGGCAATGCAAGACAAATTGAGGAAAGCCAAAAAGGAGGCAAAGGTACTTGAAGTAGCATGAAGAATACTTCAAAATATTGTACCTGATGTAGATATTGATCAAACATCCCCGATACTTGATCAATTGGTGGTTCTCACAGAGGCAATCACATCTCAAAACATAGATGCTGAGAAGGTCATGGAAGAAAGACTTGAACAAAAATATGAGTTCAAGCTAGCAGAAAAGATAAGCCAAGAAGTGGCATTGCAAAAGGTAAAGCTTTCTGAATTGGTTAACATAATAGATTTGATAATCTCAGAAGCTATAACCTTAATATAGAAGTTATGCACGCTTTACCAACTCACTCAGGAGTATACCAACAAGATAGCACACATAGATGTTGATCTTCAAACAAGTGCACAAAGTCTCACGAATAGTGAAGAGGCAATCAAATTGCATAGTGAGAAACTCAAGCAAGCTCATAAATTGAGACAAGACATATAGATTGTAGAGACAAAGTTTAGAGATGAGCTAAATGAGCTTCAATCACAACTATTATTGACACTATCACTACTACAAAAAAATATGACAGAGGTAAAAACACTAATTTCCACCCCAGAAATGCCTATCCTAGACAACATTTATGATATGCATGCAAGGCTAGAGCTAGAGCACATGGCACTAGAACTCCTAAAATAAAAATGGGAGAAATTTCTCAAAGACATCAAGAACACCCATTCACATTCTTGACACATTGTAAGTTACACATTTTTGGCATCCTATAAGTTGTACATTTTTGTCATGAGTATCAAATAAAGGGGGAAGTGATATGTACAATCATAGTAAAAGAAGGGGGAAGTGAAAGGAGGAAATGAAATGTACATTCAAACAATTGAAAGAGCAAAGAATAGGGAATTCATAGTACAAAGGCAAGTATACATGTACATATACTTATACTATACCGATGCATACAGTTAGGGGAGTCATATAATGACAAGGATATAGACATGGTGTACATACTAAACACTTTAGTATTATGCACATATCAATTTTTGATACTAATGTCAAAGGGGGAGATTGAAGACATTATATTTTTTCATTAGTATATACAAGAAAAAATATGATCTGCACCATCATTTTACACTACACCAAAAGATGGGGCACAACACTACCCGACGCCAAGGTTACCCGATACTGCCAAGTTCAAAGCATCCCGACAAACACTATTTAGTGTTACCCGATGAAAAAAAGGTTAAAGGAACCCGATGAGTAACAACAGTGCAACCTGAAAAAATAGCAAAGTGAGGAACTTGACAGATAAAGGGAACCTGTCAATCAGTTCAACAAAGGAACATCGATAGACTTTCAGTTCAACCCAATGACCAAGAATCGACAGTCAATTACATCCCGTAAAAAGTGGATCTAACTTTCCACATCAGATAAAATGCTGAAGTTGTATATATAGCCTCTTGATTTGTTTTAAAACCATTATGTGCAGAGGAAGCAATGTATTTATTATTTTTTTAATTAGTTTTACTGATTTAAAACATGCAAACTAAAGATCAAGGTCAATTCGTAAACCTTGGATCTAAGAGTTAACATTCTAATGCATGATTCTAAGATAGGTCAAATACTTGTATAAATAGATTCTCAATCTATTGTGAACATGTTTTTGTTCGATGACGATTGTAGCCACTGAGAGAATCTAAGGACCAGACAAGAGATTTCATGCACAAGGACAGAAACTAATCAAATCAGTTTCAAGAACAAGAACACAGGCTACCGACGAGAAGAAAAAGGTATTAATCAGTCACTTAAGGTGATATTCTTATTATGAGAGCTTTAATGGATCTGTAATAAAAAATTTTAGATTGCATATAGTCTGGTCAAACATATGTACTCATTCTAACAAATGTAGTACACTTAAGAAATCCTTCTAAGAAAGGTGGACCTAACAGTCCTATTGTAAATCTCTTAACCGAGTGCACACTTAAATTAGTGTTGCTAAAGCTCTTAATAGATTAGATCTTAACCGGTCTCCACTTTAATAATCCTAATAGGGTAGATCATCAGAAGTGATCAATTTTAAGCCTTTACCGACTCCCTTCCATTCTACAGATAGTGACATTTTTTGGGTGCCATCCCCACCATAGTTTTTACTTCCTAACAAGAGTTTTTTGCGATATCATATCTTGTGTTATGTGTTTATTACTTTCATGAATGTTTCTATGAATGTTGAAAACAATTAAAGATTATGAATTAATTTTACATACATAAGACAAAACAACAGTAATGGTCGGTAATACAGTAAAGAATGATCACTAAAGATGAATGGTGAAAAGAGTTAAAAGTTTTAGAGGTACTGATTCACCCCTCCCCTCTCAGTACTACTTCCCATTAATCCCAACAGAACCACTTCAAATGTAGAGTATTGATGGGATCGGGAAGAACATCTCTCTCAGGTGTAGCTAACTGATATACTCCAGTCCCAAAAGTTGTAGTTATGACATAAGGCCCTAGCCAGTTGGGTTCAAACTTTCCTTTTTGTTTTCTATTTGGTTGGTTTTTAGGATTCTCCTTTAGAACAAGATCCCCCACTTGTAATTGTTATGGTTTGACCTTTTTATTGTACCCTTTTGACATTCATTTTTGGTACACTTTGAGATGATCGAACGCTTGTTGTCTGCGTTCATCAAGGAGTTCTAGTGTATTAACCCTATCAATGCGGTATTTTTCATCTATAATAAGACCTTAGAGAGATACCTGCAAAGATGGAATTTCTACTTCAATAGGAAGCATTTCTTCTATGCCATAGACTAGAGAAAATGCCATGGATCTAGTTGGTGTTCTAATACTTGTTCGGTAGGCCCATAGTGCCAAATTTAGTTGCAAATGCGAGTCTCTGCCATACTTACTCATAGTTCTATGTAATATTTTAAGAATGTTCTTGTTTGATGCCTCAGCTTGTCTATTACCTTGAGGATAATATATTGAAGAACAATGTTGAGTGATGTGAAACTGTGTGCAAAGGTCTTCGATGTCTTGGTTTTTAAACTAACCCCCATTATCTGTTACAATAGAAGAGGGTATCCCATACCTACAAATAATGCAGTTCAAGATAAAACATAGCCACCTATTTTCTAGTGGCTTTGATTAGCAGCATGGCTTCGACCCACTTAGTGAAATACTCAATGGCTGTAATGATGTACTTGTGTCCACTTGAAGAATTAGGAAAATTTTTTCCAACCAAATCAAATGCCCATTGCAGAAATGGCCAATGTGTTATAAATGGTATGAGTTCTCTAGTAGGAGTGTGGATGAGGTTTCCATGTGTTTGACATTTTTGACATGTTTTTGAAAATAGAACAGTATCTTTTTCCATCGTGGGCCAATAATAACCAACTCTTAGTAGCTTTTTAGCTAATGAAAATCCATTCGAGTGTGATCCACATACACCTTCATGAACCTCTTTTAATGCGCAATCTGACTCTTCTTGTTCTAAACACCTAAGAAGTGTATCATCAAGACATTGTCTATATAAGTTATTAGTAATGAGGACATAACATGATGTTGTCCTAATTAAGGCTCATTTTTCATTCCTTGATAGGCCATTACATATAGTTTGGTCAGTAAGATAGGTAATGATTTTGGCATATCGGGATTGGTCTTGGGTCTTCAAATCACAAATTACTTGGGATTTAGGTGTATCAAAAGTTGGATAGGGTAATTCTTCCACCAAGAAGTCATAGTGGAATTTATGTTCTTCCAGTTATAACATGGATTCCAGTGTAGCCATAACATCTACAACTTTATTTTATATTCTTTAGTCTGACAATATCCATTTACTTGATTAATAATGAGATGAGAGTCACCATACACATGTAACTCTATGATCTTCCATTCCATAGCCAACTTAAGACCATTCACCAATGCTTCATATTCAAAAATTTTATTTGTGCATGGAAACATCAGTTTGCATTCTTTGGGTATCTTGTAGCCTTGTGCTATAAATATAATCCCTCCTCCAGATCCTTGTTGTGTGAAAGAGCCATCAAAATACATCTTCCATGGATGTTTAGTTAAATGCATGATCATTTCATCAAGAAATTCAATTATCAAAGGCAAGTCATCTTGCAAGGGTGAATTAGCTAATTGATCTGCAAGGAATTGTCTTTTAATAACCCTTCTATCCACATACTCAATATCAAATTCGCTTTGAATCAGGACCCACTTTGCTAGCCTTCCTGTTAATGTTGTTTTTCTTATGAGATATTTAAGAGGATCTATCTTTTCAATAAGCTTTACTGTGTGTGACAACATATAATGTCTCAATTTTGTGATGCAAAGACAACTGCTAAGAAAGACTTTTCAATTATATTGTAATTGATTTCATAAGACACCAGAGTCCTACTGATATAGTAGATTTCTCTTTCCTTTTTATTTTCATCTTGTTGTGTCAAAAATACTCCCACCGATGTAGCTGTAGCTGAGATATATAGGAGTAATGGATTTCCATGAATAGGTGTCATGAGAATGGGAGGAGTAGAAAAGTAATCCTTTAATTCTTTTAATTTTTTTTCACAATTTTCCTCCCATTTGAAGGTAATACCTTTATGCAGCAGTTTAGTAAAAATTTATGCTCTGTCTGCTAGTTGTGACATAAATCTCCTGATGGATTGGATTCTTCCTTGCAGCATCCTCATTTTACTAATATTGTGTGGAGGTGACATTTCTAGTATATATTTTATTTTTTTAGGGTCCACCTCAATTCCTTTTGCTAATACAATAAACCCTAGGAGCTTCCCTGATTGGACTCCAAAGGCACATTTTTTTGGATTAAGCCTAAGTTGAAATTGTTCCGTGCGATCTAGTATCTTTCTTAGGTCTTCAATATGAGTAGTCCTTGTTTTTTATTTGTCTAAGGTATCGTCCATGTAATCTGCCATTTTTTTGTGTAGCATATCATGGAATTTGGTTGTCATAGCTCTTTGGTATGTAGCACCAGCATTCTTGAATCCAAATGGCATGACGTTCCAGCAAAATGTCCCCCATGCGCATGTGAATGTTGTCTTCTCTTGGTCCTTAGGAGAAATCTTAATCTAGTTATAGCCTTAGAATCCATCCATGAGTGAGTACATCTGATAGCCTATTGTTAGATCTATAATCATATCAATGTTTGGCAGTGGAAAATCATCTTTAGGATATGCTTTGTTTAAGTCTCTAAATTCTGTGCAAATCCTGATAGATTTATCTATTTTAGATACTGGTACCATGTTAGAAATCTATCTTGCGTAAGTGATGACTCTTATGAAGCCAACTTTTACTAGTTTTTCTAGCTCTACTTTCACCAGTAATGCAACATGAGGATGCATCTTTCTTAATTTTTGTTTCATGGGTTTGATCCCAAGAGCTATAGATAAATGATGCATTATTAATTCAGGATCAAGTCCAGGCATATCAGTGTAAGACCATGCAAAGTTGATCTTTTTCTCTTTTAGGAACTCAGTGAATTGTATCTTTTCCTCTTATGATAAGGACTGTGCTAGGTGAAAAAATTAAGGAGCTTCTATTATTCCCAAGTGAACTGGTTGTCTTTGTTCTATCAAAACTGAAGATCTTTCATGAAAGTGCTCAGGGAGGATATCAAGAATATCACCATCATATACGTCTTTTATTTTTACTTTTTTTAGAAGCTGATACTACCACAATGTGGTTTTCTCCATCTGTTATTTTCTTCTTTTTATTTTTTAATTTTTGACTAAGAAACTTGATATCCTCCTCTATCATGTTCACACTCCTTGCAGTGGTGGAAGAAGGATAAGGTTCACAAGAATTTAGATAACATGCCAAAGTGTAGTCATTGGGAAAGTTCATGATAGGAGTAGGATCTGAATTAGTGCAATAAATTAAGTCAGGGTTTATCAAGGATAATGATTTGGAGTTTGGTAAGGACATCATCGCATCAGCGTCAAAACTATTAATTGACAAGACATGTTCCCTTAAGTTAACTTCTACAGTGTTTAGATCATCAAGAGTCAAATCATCATTAATAGGGTCATTGTTAGTAATATGCGGACCTAAATCTAGTGAATCATTAGTTAATCTTTCTTCTTCTTCTCTCATCAAAATGGAACTCATAGCTTTTATCCTTAGAATGTCTTCTAGACCTAGTAAAACACCAGTATTGCCATCAAAAATCTTGGGTAGTGGTATCTCATCTGACTTTGGAACAATAGTAGTGTTGGGGGAAGTGTTATAACTCCCTACTCTCTCCAATATAGATACAAATTTTTGAATCACATCTATCTCAATATCCATGGTAGCATCAGATAGGTTATCCCATTCATAATCATGTGAGTTTGTTATTTCATCATCAGATCTATTTAGAAACTCAACAATAGTTACTTGTTGTACCCTATTAGCCACTTGTACATCAAAGTGATTTAAATCTAGGATATGTGAAATTGTGACCAACTTCCCCCAGTTAGGATGTAAATCTTGTTGTTGGGGTATTTCTTCAGGAATTTCTTCTATCAATGGGAATTCTAGAGAGTCTTCTGTTGTTTCCTCTACTTCTTGGACAATACTTTGTGGTAATAAAGGAACACAAGTCTCTTATTGTGCTACAAAAGTAGGTACATATCTTTCTCCTTGATATTCAGGATACTCTATACCATTATGAAATAATCTCTCATAGGTCCAAGGTTCTAAAGTTGTTTCTTCTTCTTCATCAACACTTCCTTCATCAAAGATTGGACCATCTCTTGAAGTAGGATTTTAAGAATTTTTATTGAAACCTAAACCTATTTTATTTTTGGTGTTTTGGAATTCCATGTGTATAGGTTCAACAAGTCCTTTTCCTTTATATCCTAAAGGTCCCTTCCCTTTATATCTCATTTGTTTGAGAAGGTCATATCCTTTACCATACTTTTTCGGGGATATCTCCACATGTTTTACCTAATTTTCTTCTGGTTCTCCTTTGTAAAGCCAAGCCAAGACTGCTTTATCTTATTTTTCATCCTCTTGAGAAGTAGAGGCTCTAACCATACCAGTTTCTTTATGAATTTCTTGTTCTTTTGATGTTGTAGGTGTGAAAGATGAGGAAGGTTTCCCATAAGATCTTGGAGACATAGGAAGTTATGTCAATGAAGGATTCATGTCTAGCTTGTATTCTCCCATACTGGTTTCTTTAAGTTTTAGTATCTTTCCAAAGCTTTTCATCACTGTGTCTTTAGATGTATCAGGTATAGATTATTTTGGGACTTCCTTATTATAAGGAACCATACTATCTACTTTGACATTTTTGCAAGTATAGCTCACATCTACAGGAATTGTCACTTCCACCCCATTATGTGGGAATTTGATGCATTGGTGGTAAGTGGATGGTACTACTTGCATTTCATGTATCCAAGGTCTCCCTAGTAAAATTTTATAGGCAAATGGTAGATCAAAAAATTGGCAGATCACATTTCGTTCAATTGGTCCTATTTTGATTGGTAGAACAATGAGTCCTTTGGATGACCTCTCTTCTTCATCATAAGATTTGATAGTTATCTTACTCCTTGAGTCAATGATTTGTTCTAAAAGTCCCAACTTCTTTATTAGATTGAGAGTGCATATGTTCAACCCTATGCCTCCATCTATCAATACACGTCTGACATAGGATTTGTGAATCAAGACTTCAATGTGTAGGGGTTGGTTATGCGGATGAGTCAATGACTTGTCGTCTTCTTCTAAAAAAGATAGGTAATGGGGATCTGAGATATGATTAACCATTACCTGGAATTTTTCTAAATCAATGTCTTTTGGAACATTTGCATAATGTAGGGCTTGTTCAAGAACTTCCCTATGCACTGAAGAGATCTTTAGTAGCTCAAATATAGAAATTTGAGCTGGGGTTCTTTGCAATTGATCTACCAAGTTATAATTTGCAGATGAGATTGTAATTGTTTGTCTTGCTAATAATGGTTTAGGAATTATGACAATTGGTTTTTTGGAAGATGTCACTTGTTTGGATGAGGATTGTGCTCCTTTGATCATGACTTGTGCTTGACTTCAAGTCACTATGTTTGATTATATTGATGTGTCTTTAGCACCTTTAATAATGATCACATTGACTGATTCATATTTAATGTCCAACATGTTGATCACATTGTCTTTATTGGAGTAGGTGTAGTTTACTTTGTTTGGGAATTATGACAATTGGTGTTTTGGAAGATGTCGCTTGTTTGAATGAGGATTGTGCTCCTTTGATCGTGACTTGTGCTTGACTTTGAGTCACCGCGTTTGATTGTATTGATGTTTCTTTAGCACCTTTAATAGTGATAGTGATATGAAGATGAATCAGCAAGTGCAGTAGAGGTGAAAGAGCAGTGCATGGTGAGTTTTCACATTGGCAATTATAGAGATGAAGTATTATGTGACATTGTAGAGATGAGTTCTTGTCATGTTTTACTTGGTAGACCTTGGCAGTATGATAGAGAGGCTATTCATGACTGTACAAGAAATTCCTTTACTATACTGAAGGATGGGAAGAAGTCTATTCTAATTCCTTTGAAGGATGCAGAGCTTGGTAAGAGAAACTTGAGCATTGGTAGCAGATCTGAAATGGTTGCAGTGGATGGTGTGGACATGAGTATGCAAAGATATGAAGATAAATTAGAAAGTGCTAGTGGTAAAGGGAAGCAGAAGAAGAACCAAGGGAAGAATTTGTCAGTAGAGGACTTGAAGGGCGAGAACCAGTTTGGTATATATGTGTTGAATCCCAACAGATGTTCATCCAGCTTCAAAGAACATCTTTTCATATGTGGGGTGTCTAATGCAGGAGCATCTTGGGTCATTGGCAATCCTACACAACCAAAAATATGTTCATTTTTGTCCTTTAGTTTGTTCCCTATTTCTCAGGTTCTGTCTCTCGGGAATGATTGTTCTTAGTTGCTCGGGTTCTATTTCTCAAGCATGCTTCTTTGGTTTCTGTGATGTTTCTGTGTTCACCGATGAGTTTTGGTTGCTGTGATGGTTCTGTGTTCACTGACGGTTTTTGGTTTCTATGGTGGTTTTGTGTTCACCGATGGGTTTCTTGATGCTCAAATATGTTCTTACCAATGGTTGTTGTTTTTCGGTGATCATCTTCCTGAAATGTTTATCCTAATTTGGCCAAATTCTACATTTAATTTCTATTGTTGAATTAATGTGGGGTCTCTCATTGGGATCTGTGTGGACCTAAATCTGTGTCTCTCTTATGGTTTTGAGTGCCGACTTCTTTGGTGGACTCTTGTATATATTTGTTTCATTGATCTTAGTTTAGAGGAGAGAGTTGTGGGAAGGAGAAGAGAATAAGCTGAAGGATTGTAAGCTATTGTAGATAATTGTAAGTGGGTAGACAGAGACTGTAGATTGCTTTGTGGCTTGCAAGCACAAGTTTAGATCTGGTTTGTTCCACTTAGCTATAGGATAGATAGTTGGATCCTGCGAGATCTTATTAAATTGTTGATGTAATTGGCCCTAACTAGGAAGGCCTTATAGCCTGGCATGTTCTATGTAATTTGATGATCTCAGATAATATAAAATTGATATTTATATATCTTGAGTTGTGTGTTATTCCGCTATGTTATTTTGGTGTTGTTGCAAGTTTGGACAGTCCATTCTTGGATCCTCCAAGCTTCACTGCATCAGGTGGTATCAGAGTTGTTGCTTCATTTATTTTGGAGCTTAGGGTTTTTGAAGATCTGGAGAGATGCCTCCTAGAAGATTGGACCTTAGGGAAGTTTTAGGTCTTTCTAAGGAAGTGGACGCATGGATAACAGAAAGATTCAGATCTGAGATGGCGGCAATGAAGAATGAAATCATGGAAGGTATCAGAAATGTTGGATTATATAGAGGTCCTAGAACAGATCATGGCTATGAAGAAGCTACTGAAGAATTTGAAGCTGCTGGATCTAGTGGAGATGACAGAACTGATTGGATGGAAAGATTTGGAGGAGACAAATATGATCATTTGGAGAGATTTGGTGCTAGGTTGAGTACAAATTATCGAATGGAGGTTTCTAATTTCTCAGGTACATTGAAGCCTGAGGACCTTATTGATTGGATCGGTGAGTTGGAAGACTACTTTGAGATGGAAGACATTGAAGATCCACTTAGATTCAGGTTGGCATCGACTAAGTTGAAAGGGCATGTTTCTCTATGGTGGAAAGAAAAGCAAGAACAGTCGGTAAAAGATAAGCTGAGAGTTGAAGATGAACCAAAACCTGTTGAACCAAGGAGAAGAATAGGTGGAGGTGTATTCAGAGGTTCTTGTTACAACTATGGAGAAGAAGGACATCAGTCATATGAATGTTTCCATGCAGATAAGAAGGTCAGTAATCACCAAAATGCTGTGGTGAATGAGGTTGTTGAGAATGAGCTTGAGGGGGAAAATGTGAATCTTTTGCTTAGGAGAACTTTGCTGCCCTTGAATAACAAAGCAAAGCATGGAAAAAGGAGAAGGTTAATTGGGGTTTTTACCCCCATTGTCCAGTAATAGCTTGAGCCAATCCTCCACAAGGAATTGGAAAAACTTCTTGTTCTTGTGTTCTTCCTCCTAGGAAGACCCCTTCGCCATTTGCAGAAGCTAGAGAGTGGTAGCCACCAAGTGCATAACCTTCACTGTGAATCGAGCAACAAGTAGTTTGTTAATTACAATGTGATGGAAGATATATTTGTGTAGGTTTTATATTTGAAGATCTTTCTTGTACTTATTTTTTCATGTCCAGAAAGTGGATTTCAAACTCTTGTCTATCTTCAAGATGAAGTAGGGGAATTGATAGGTTTTTAGGTCTAGATCAAGAGAGTAGGGAGGATGGCTAGATAAGAAAAGGAAAACAAGGTAAATCACTGTGCAAGCAAATCATTTGACATACATGAGATAAAGCTACAATAACTAATCATATTGCAATATAAAAAAAATGTTCAACACAAATCTAACATCAACAATATATGAAGACATACATGGGATACACTTTTATCTCTGGTTGTTTGAAAGTCATCCTTCAAAAGTTATAACTTGCTCCAATTTGATATTTCACCCCTAATAAGACACACATCGCTATTGGTAATAAACGTAATCTCTGGTTTTGATAACATGGTTAACATGAAAAATCCTCCAATACCTTCCCCTTTAGCTTCCCCAAAATATGGGGAAATTCCACTCCAATAGACCGCTACATAATAATAAACCCAAAACATACATATGCATTGATAATGGTGATGTTCTAAAAAATCTTATGAATATATTCAACTTGAAATTTATTCAAATATAGAACTGATATGGTGACTAAAAGTGAACCAATAATCTTCATTAGTTATTATGAACATGTGGAATTTTATATTTTTCAATTCTAGAACTATTGAACTCTTGTAATACTCTGATGTTAAGGTTAACAAACACTAACAAATTTTGAGGTTTCCCTTATTAAATTTATAATACCTTTCTAATAACTTATTATCATAATGGTCAGTTATATCTTAGGTAATTATGATCTTGTTGATGTACCTACACCATAGCTGTCTATATAAAGTACTTTCAAATTATTCATTCATCTTCTATGCTAAGTCAAGAACACTAACATGGTGGGATATTATTTTCCATTAATGTGGATAAAACATGAGATATTGTTCCTCTTTTGAAAGGAATAAAAAATGATTTTTGTAATTAGGCTTACTAAACTAAAAATTTAATTTTTGTTTGTTTGATAAGTATAAGAATCACCTTCTTTTTAAAGGCATCTCTTAAGTAAAGGGTATCCACTACTCTAAGAACCTTTTAGCTTTGGTGAAATAGATTATATCTCTCTTATGTTCTCACTTGCCACCATAGAATGATGTGAAGGACTTTAGAGTAGAGAACATGCAAATCTCAAACCTTTTCTAAGTGAAATCAATTATGATGAGCACCACCCATGGATTTCAATCAAATTATTTGATGCCAACTCTTAAAATAACCAATCTTATTAGCATTTCATAAGGCATCATAATTGGATGACCCCCCCCTAAAAAAATTATGTAACCTTAGAGGAATCAAAATTGTAACAAATGAACTCCACAAACATGAATAGTGCTTTCTTAGATGGTTATTTTTAGGGTGAATGTATTAAGAATTTCAATTTTTAAAAATATTTTTTTTTCAAAAAATGATTCTTATTACATGTTTGCAAGCTCAAATATTCTCTTTATGGACACACACAAGCCCATCAACATTTTTATGATAAGATGGATTATTTTATTTGTTTTATTTTTTTTGATATATTATCTTTAAAATTACATACTCTATACCAAGATGGGTGGTGAAAAAAATGATCTTGTTCTTTTTATGATGAATTTGTTGTGAGGAGCTCCCATGTTTTGGTTTAAGATGTCAAATTTAGTTTTGGTAGAGGAGTTTGAGATGAAAAACGTAATTTTTTTTATAATTGCTACTTATTTTCCATTTAGTATGAGGGTGGTGTTAGGGTTGTTTCTTGCAGGGCCTCTAAAGATGCTTGAATGCTTAATTAACTCTATGACTCCCAATGCTTTTGATATTCTGACTCAAGCAAGAGAAACACTAATTGATGAGGTATTTTGATAACACTGGGGATACCTATTATCACCTCCTTTTTTGAGATCCACTGACTTAGGCAGGTTTTACCTATGACTGATTACTGACTTGACAATATCTTTAGAGTGGATTTTACTTATGTGCTAAATGCTCTATTTTTATATGGATATATAAATGACAATGCAGATAACTATGACTATTCTGAGAAAAAGCTTGACAATCCAAATCATTATCTTGATGACAAAAAACAAAAACATAATAGGGAATGTCATCTTTCTTTCCTTTTACAATTCTTGTGAATCTAGGAGTAATAACCTATTTGATTTACTCTTTAAGAAATCAAAAAACTTCAACTGTAGTCACTATGAGTACAATTGATTTTACACATATATTCTGAAAGTAATTGATTTTGAATAGTATTGAATATTTGGATGATGATGAATCACTTGACAAATTCTAGATCAGTGCTTATCCTTGGACAATAGAGTCAATAGATATAGATCCACAGAGATATATAAACAAGAATACTGTAGGATGCCTTACAACCTACATACAACTCAGATAAAATGCCTTGCAAGCTATCCTGTCACTTCTACAATATTGTATCAAATCCTCAATCACTACTGTACTCCCTGAAACTACTCACAAATTTTAATTCTCCCCTTAGAAGAAACTTGCAAATAATCAAATAAATACCTTATAACCAATATCTTTAACATGCCTTATAAATTAAACATAAAAGAGTATAGACAATAAGTAAAGAGACAACAAAAATGTAGAGTAAAGTTGCACTGTATTTTTATTCATATATTTCTGCTTCAAATACATACAAAGGCTAAAAGCTTCAAAAAATATAGACTGGAGCTCAGAAGTCTGTCTTACAATTACATTTTCATCTCTCTTAACAATATTACAATTTTATCTATTTATAGGTCCTAAACCATCTTAGAATCCTTCAAGTTAGGATGCAACAAGCTGCAGATGGTTTAAGGAACCTAACCCTAAGAGTACAAAAAAGACAAGAAATAAGAATGTCAAGCGGTGGGAAGACAATAACAGGGGATAAAATCTGATCTTCTTTGTCTTCATCTGGATTCTGGTGCCTTTGTCTGACAGTGTTCAGGATAGTATTTAATATTTGTACTGAGATCAAGTGACCACCATTTTAGGCTAACCTACACTTGTCTTTGATAATAACTAACCTCCCTGTGCTCAATGGTCAAGCGCCAAGTGTTCCTTTCTACTCCTCATCCAGGATCTCTTCCTCTATCTCCACAATCTTCTTTTTCATTAGCTTGGTCATCAAATCCCAAGCTGTCACATCATCCTCTACAGGCCATTTGAAACTTTGAATACTCTGCAGTTGTCCCTTTTGCCTTTCCCATCTAACATCAGTAATGCTTTTAACATCAACTAAAATTTTATTTATGTCAGTTTCTTCTTTGAAAGCCTCATCCAAAATTTTATTAAAACCATCTAAATCCAGATCAGATTCTATAATAAATGCCTCATTACTAGGCATTCTGCTATCAAACTCATTTCTCCAGGCCTCCAAGGCCTTAATCTGATCATCTTCTCCTTTCAAAGGAGGAATAAATCTATTGAAATTAGGTGAAAATAGGCACATCTTAGCCTCTATCTAATTCAATTTACCTTTAAAGATAGGTAAAGTGACATTAATTTTCTTGATTTCATCCTCAACCTCTGACAAAATTTCTGGTAAATCTGATCCGTGTTGCTGCAAAGAGGCTAACTTCTCAAACAACTGCACCCTAGGAGACCTTGCTATGAAGAAAGGAGTTAAAATAGAGATGTACCCTATCACTTCAGCATGTAAGATGGGAAATTTATTATATGCATTCAGGATTACATCTCTTTTGTCTTTCAATATATTAATCCTATGCTGAAGAATATTCCTCAAAGCATTTATGTCCACCTCATTATCCTTTTTGGCCACATCCTCTATTTTAACCTCTTCCCCTGTTTCAACTTTCTCTTCTATTTGTAGAGGCTGTACTGAGGGTACATACACAAATTCTAGTTTTTCTTGTAATTGCTTAGTCATTTCAACAATTACCATATCCTGATAATGGATTTTGATATGGCGCAATTCTCTACCTTTGGCCAGGGCACTAGCCTCCTCAATTAAGACACCACATTTTTCTGACAACTATTTTTTCTTCTCTTCATTTAGGTGTGCCCAATGTGTCATTATTTGGGATATCTCAAGATCTCATGTGTTCTGTACTATCGACACCATCTGGTTTCCAACCATGCTCTCTTGAATGTTCAAAAGTTGAGGCTTTTGGTCTTTAGGACACAAATTCCACATGGAAAATGCTTCAGATTTTGGACTATATCCAAATCCTTTACTCATGTCACACATTTGAATTTCACTTGCCATCTTTAGATCTAGCTACTTTCTGATCTGGTCTATGATAAATGCTGAGGCTAAATCCCAGCCTTCAGCAAGCAAGATTCCACTATTTAAGACCATCTTCCTAGCCTCATCAGGAGAAACATCTTCACTCTCAAGATCATAGGTTTTTAGAGCTAGAAGAGCCTCATTTGTTATTGCTTCCTCACCATCTGATTTCAACTGTTCTCTAATCTAATCCTTTTTATGCCACCTTAAGAAATCCCTAAATTCATCAATTTTAATAAAGTTATCATCACTCAAGAATTGTTGTTGGTGAAGCAATCTTTCATCAATACATGCTCTAAGAGGAAATTCCATGTTTTACTCTACCTCTTGATGTTGTCTCTTTCCTTTTCTGATCTCTTTTCTTAAATTATGATCATATAATCTATTCCCAGGAACAAGAGCACTTATTCTATCCCCTTTTCTCTCTTTTCTTGTATAAGAAGTTTGACCAAGGTCAACCTTTTGCCTATTGGTAGCAGGATCTTCTACATCATTAGGTTGGGAAACCTCAGTTAAATATATGATATGCCCCCGTTCCCCCTGTGTCTGAATTGCTTTTGCAACATTCTGTTGGGGTTGATCTATTTGAGGTGGATGGACATAGTCTCCATCACTCTCATTCTCATACTCAGATTCTGAATATTCAGATTCTTTTCATCCTTTCTTCACATCCAGAACTCTATCTAATTGCTCACAGAGTGTAAATATTATCTATCATAGCTTTAATTTTATCAAAATATGGCAGGTCAGGGTAAAAACCTCCAAATGCTAACCCATTTCTTTTTATTTTTTTCTCCAAATTCAATAACTCTTAAATTCTCTCTCTCCTAGTTCTCACTTCATCTTCATCAAGGATATTTCTAGTAGCATCCTCCTCCACACAAAGACCATGCACATATGTGTTCAGTATGGAAGGAGTTAGGAGTTTCTTAGCTCATGTTATAAATCCCTCTAGATCAATGTATCTATATAATGTTTCCCCCATTTTGCAGCTTTCCAACCATCTTCTCACTTGATCAATAGCACCTTTTCCAATTGTAAACTGAAAAATCTTGAATTGCCTAGGGGTTAATGTCCCCTTCCTGTGTGGTACAAAGTGCTCATTATCTATTAATAAAAGTTGCCAAATAAATTCCATAGCTGCAACTCCTTATGGCACATGATATGGTAAGACATGAGGAGGATGTGTGCACCCATATACTATGATCATAGTGAAATAGTCTTCTAAAAAGAAGTCTCCCCAATTGTGGTCACCTTCCCACTTATAAACATATTCACAGGGTCTCAGCAACTGCAGCACCTGCAATGGGAGTCTAGTATTTCTAATACCCCAACTCTGCATCAAAGGGTAGATAATTCAATTCTCAAATCCACAGAAGTCACAATCCATGGAGGTGTAATTCCATATCCTAATCCAAAATTGGATAGGATTGGGCCCACCCTAAAAGATCCTCTAGGGGTTCAAATTGTTTACATTCATGATACTATAATTGAAATGCAATGATAAATGCATCAGGATAGATTAATGTAAAAACTTAGGATCTTTATCCTTCTTCTCCACAACTACAAACCCCTCATGCATCCTATCAATGATGTACTATATATAATAATAGCTACTACTAGAATGCACATCTTCTAAATCTAATACCATCATTAAAATTCTAGAATTTATCTTCTCAGCTCCTCCATCTATACCCAACACTCTACATAAAGAATATGCAATGTACTTGATATAGAAGTGTAAATCTTTGAAACAGTAAGGTGCAGTTCCTGGTAAAGGGGTAACATGGTTTCTAACCTCCTTAAGGATATGTTTTTGCAATTGGTTCATAGCAACCCCAGGCTGTAACCTGTACCTTTCTTCTTGTTTTGTAATATTAATCTTAGTGGACATGGTACTATATAAACCGAAAGCTTGCATAAATGAATTCCTATTCAGAATTAACAATGCAGTACCATCATTCTTTTTAATGGTCCTAGACAAGGAGTCGTAGTGGTTTTCTAGTCCTAGAAACAAATCTACATCTACATAGACATCATGAACAATTAACCTAGCTAAACCACTAGTCCAAGGGTTTGATATAGGGATGGCCTTATCAGCATTATTATAAAAATAGTTATAGAGAGAAAAACCTGTAGAACCTGGTGTACGACCATCTTTGATTTCACAGTATTCATCTGCCAATATATTGGCATTTGCCCTTTTCTTATGTGTAGACCCAGGTAATATCTTTAAAAATTCATCAGAGAAATTCCTTTTCCCCTTGGAATCATCATCTACTTCATCGCTCTTCCCACTAGTAGAAGCCACACTAACAGCTTTACTCATCTTATTATGTTTCCACTTCTCTTTCACCGATATTGAGATAAATCTTCTCTTAGGACTCCTCACTCTTCTCTGTGCACTAAAGACAATTCAAGAACTTTGAAAACTAGAGAATCACCTTGAAATTGATCAATTCTGCTTCCGAGACACAGAAAACCTAGCAAATTCTCCGCTCTAAAATTATGGATGTATGATGAATGAAAATGAACCTGTGATCATCCCTTTATGGTAACTTTTCAAAGTACTTAGCTCATCATTGAAGAGACAATCAATTTCGCCTTCAAGTTTACATGTTGTGGTATTAATTGAAATCCTAGTCGTAGCTCATGAATGTGATAGGAAATCAAATTCATATGAGTGCATTTGAACAAAATGAAATGTCTTGATATGATTGGTTCTTCACCATACATCTCAGCTACCTTTTTCACACAGTAATTAATCTCCTATATTTCCATTGGACGATGAACCTCTACATTGTCATGTCAGCAACTGTCACTTTTTATCACTTTTCATATTTGGCGACCAAACGACTATGCATTATCTCTTTGTCGCCGATCAAATCTCTTAACTCTCAATTCTTCTAGATATCTAGCGACTATATGATTTCCTTCACCTTAGCTTAACCATGATTAACTTCTGGCGATCATGCAACCAAATGAATCCAAGTCGCTAGTAGTATTTGCAAACTCAAAGTTTATTCAGAGACCCCGCGACCATGGTTACTTTTCATCCTTTAAACTCTTATCTCCAAGTCTCTAAATGTTCTTTTCACTTTACAAGACCCCACGACTAACCTTAGTCACCCAATCGCTAAATAAAACTGCTCTTTACTATTTCCTTTGGAGACTTCGCGACATAGCCCATGAAACCTTATCTTTTAATTTTAATTCGGAGACTATGCGACTAAATCTAATCTCATTGTCGTAAGAACGTTTTACTCTTATGTTAATTTGATAGAGACTCAGTGACTACCCTTGATCTTATTTCACTCTGCATATGACGGCTTTGTTAAGTCACTGAATATATTTTGAAAACCCTAAATCATTTGGAGACCACGCGACAATATTAAAATGCATAGTTTTACATCTTTTAGTCTCTTAATCGCCAAATGATATTTTTCCTATTGGGAGACCACATGACTGATACACTTTGTTCTATTCACTATGGACATGTGTCTCATCTTTATTTTTTGTCTCCAAATCGCTGAAAAGATGTTGACTTACCATGTTTAACCAGTGACTACGCGACCACCATATACTTCAATTAATTTGCGGTTTGTCGCCAAGTCTTTGAACCTTTTACTTAACTGACCTTTTAACTGGAGACATGGCGATAGAAGCTTTTAAAATTATCACTAACTGTGTTCTAATCTGGAGACCCCACGACTAAAGCAATCACTAAGTCTCATGCTAATTTTCTAACTGGAGGATATATTGCACGACACCATGACTTAACCGCTTGTCTCCATGTCACCAGATGATATTTTCTTCATTGGGAGACTTCACGACTGAAAGACTTTGCTAAGTCTCATAACTTACAAATAATATTCTTTTTCCTTTTGAGACATCCCGACAACAGTTAATTGCCTAGTCTCATGATAAAATGGAATATGCTTTTAGGATTAAGCGACTAGGCGACCATTAAAAGGCACATGACATTTTATAACTTAAGTTTTTCAAAAAGGTAATGCAAAAATAGAAACTCGATTGACATTTTATGGATTTTTTGCATTCTTACTTAGAAGACAGCTTAGGGTTTTGGGTTTTTCACTATTCATCTCGATTTTGACAGGGATAATTCAAAATAGGACAAATTTTCTGATTTTAGGATACAAATTGGCAGGAGGACAATAAAATTTTAGGGCAAACCAATAAAACCAGGAATACAACCAACAGTGGCTCTACCATAGGATTGACTAAACATAGTTTATGGAAAAGAACCACAGAATCTCTAGTTACAGACCACTACAAAAAATGAAGAGGACTCCAACTAACCTATTACAGAAAGGAAACTGTTTACAACATTTACATAACCGAAGGAAAGTATCCACAGTATGATACATACTTACTTGTGCATGAACCTTGATTCTCAATTGAAAAAGGGCTTCAAGAATTTCCCATGCACAGGAAACTCAAAATATTCTCCATCCATGTTCTTTAATAAGTAAGAGTCTTTTCCAAAGTTTTGTGAGACAATAAATGGTCCAAGCCATAAAGATTCAAACTTCTTATGTTTTCCTTTATCTTCTGCTCTTACATTCCACAGAAGAACTAGGTCACCAGATTGGGATTTTCTTTTAGTAGCCCTTTTGTCAAAAAGGTATTTCATCTTCTGTTGCAACTTTAGGTTTTCCTTTTGGCTATTTCTTCTTACTTCATCCAATTCTACCAACTAAGTCATTCTATTTTGCATATTGTCAGAAACATCTAAATGTTCCTCTTGTATAAACTAATAAACTAGTAATAAATTTCTGATAGACATTCTTTCCTATAGACCATACACCAGCTCAAATGGAGACTTTCCAGTTGCTTTTTTAAGTTCTATTTTGTCAGCCCAGAGTGCTAGTCTTAACTTAGTATGCCATGCTCTTTTATTCTTTTCAAGAGTTCTTTTTAGTATTTTCAATATACTCTTATTACTAGACTCAGCTTGTCTATTAGCCTATGGATGATATGGGGATGAATATGATATTGTGATCCCATATTTTTCATAGAAAACTATCATTTCTTCTGATCTAAAACTCATGGCATAATCCATTACTAATATAGCAGGTACACCAAATCCGGTTATAATATTCTCCATGAGAAATTTAGTGACTACCATGCTTGTTTCTTTCTTTGTAGGGGTGGCTTCAATCCACTTGGTAAAATAATCTATTGCTACAAGTATCCAACTGTGTCCCCCACTAGATTTCTCATGGAATTCACCAGTAAAATCAATTCCCCACATAGTAAAAGGAGCTTCAGTACTTACTGGGTTTAGCAACAGAGCACCTGAAAATTTCAGCTTGTTTGAGAACCTTTGACAAGCTTCACACCTTCTGACATATTCATAAGTATCCTTGAATAAACTGGGCCAATAGTACCTAGCCCTTAAAATCTTATGGGCAGTAGTCTTAGCAGAAAAATGACCCCCACATTCTCCATCATGCATTTCACATAAAACTCTTTCAGCTTGGTATTTATCAAGACATAACAACAATACACCATTCTTATCCTTCTAATACAGGTCTCCTTGGATCAAAGTGTATCTTTGAGTTTGTAATCTCAGATTTCTTTTCTGATTTTTTAGATTTTCTTTTCTGATTTTCTGACATATGATCAGGACATGTGACATTTTTGATAAAAAAACACAATATTAGTATAAAATGGTTGCCTCTCTATGCTTGTAGTAGTTTGATCATGTATCTCTATCTGATTTATTTGTACTAGATCCAATTTTTCTTCTGTCATGAGTTTTACTAAACGTTGTCCTCTTATCAGCTTTGTAATATGGATCTCAAGGTTAAATTATTGAATTCTGGTTATCCATTTACATCTCTTACCATTAACCTCTGACTGTGTAAGAATATCTTTAACTACTGAATGAGGCACATATGCTTGTATCTGAGCACAAACCAAATATGGCCTGAAAGACTTCATAGCTTTTACCAAAGCATAAGCCTTCTTCTCCATTATTTCATAATTAAGCTCTGTAGCTTGTAGGGATTTACTATAAAAAGCTATTGGATCTTCAAATCCTTGTTCATATTTTTATAGTAAAATAGAAGCAATTGTATGAAAGGATGTAAATGAAAACAAAGAAAAAGGCTTAGTATAATCTGGAGATTTTAAAAATGGAGCCTCTTGTACTGCTTTCTTTATTTTCTCAAATGCCTGTTGGGCTTCTTCATTCCAAATAAATTTATCATCTTTATTTAACAACTTTACAATGGGTTTAACAATCTCTGCAAAATTTTCTATGAACCTTCTGACAAAATTGATCTTTCCTAAGAAATATTGTACCCCTTTTAGGTTCTTTGGAGCAATAACCCTTTGAATTGCTTCCACTCTCTTAGGGTCTATTCTCACCCCTTCCTTAGACACTATATGTCCAAGCAACTTTCCCTCTTGCACTGCAAAATGATATTTCTTGGGATTCAACGAAACACCATATTCTAATGCTTTATTGAAAATCTTACCCAAGTGAACACAATGATCCTCAGCTTTCTTAGAATATGCAGTCAAATCATCCTGATAAATGACCATAAATAAATCAATGAACTCTTTAAAATTAACATCCATGGCCCTTTGAAAAGTTGCTCCTACATTTATTAGTCCAAATGGCATTCTGATATAAACATAGGTTCCCCATGGAGTGGTAAATTCAATTTTGTATTGTTCTAATTCTTTAACTAAGACTTGGTTACATCCTGAGAAACCATCCATCATAGACAGCAACTCACAACCAGTCACCTTGTGCAACATTGCTTCCATATTAGGTAAGGAATAATTATCTTTTAATGAAGCAATATTTAAATTTCTAAATTCCACACATAGTCTGACATCCCCATTCTTCTTTCTGACTGGTACCAAATTTGATACCAAAGTTGAATGTCTGATTGGCTGGATTATCCTAGCATCCTTTAATTTCATCAATTCTTGTTGCATCTTAGGAGCCAACAAGGGGTTAATAGGCCACTGTTTTTGCCTGAATGGTTTCACATCTAAATTTAATGGGATTTCATGTTGAAAAATATCTTCTCTATAGGCTTTCAAATCCTCATATGACCAATCAAAAACATGTTTATATTTTCTTAATAGTTTGATCAATTTTATCCTTATATGAGAGTCTAAACCCTTTCCAATATAAACAATTTAAGGACTATTTTCAGATCCTAAATTTATTTCCTCCAAATCCTCAACCTTGGCATTGCTTGATTTTGTTGAATCATTTCGTTGACTACTAAACAATGCTTCAAGCTCAACCAAACCCCTAGGAATCTGATTAGAACTTAACTGGACAATCTCATTTCCCAAAATGTAGTCTTTTCCATCATTTCTTTCCAACAAAGTATTACAATCTATACTTTGGTTCTCATAATGGTCTAGACATTGCATAAACCTCATAATATCGTGATCATCCTGAAAAACCTGCCAGTTGTATATGTTGTCTGGAACAATTGGTCTTGTCTTGACTTCTAGTATTGACACCCCATGTAAGGTCAAATCATCAGTTTTTAAAGCAACATTTGCTAAAAAATCAGCCATTATATTCTTTGACCTTTCTATCCAACTTATATCAAAGGCATCAAACATTTTAATTTGATCCCAAATAGAATACTTGTACCTTTTTAATCTATCATTATTTACTGCATATTTGGATCTAACTTGAGCTACTACCAACTCAGAATCACCATAAACCTTTAAACTTTTTATCCCATGTTTGTTAGCAATTTCAAGTCCTAGAAATAAAGCCTCATATTCTGCATTGTTATTTGTACATTGGAAGGCCAATAGAAATGAATACTTAATAGTTGTACCTGATGGAGATATCAACAATACACCTACCCCTGATCCTTCTTTTGAGCAAGCCCCATCAAAGTACATTTTCCACAATCCATCACCTTGTATAATCAACTCTTTGTTCAGAGGATCAACCTCTTCATGCTGATAATAAAGTTCATTCTTTTGTATCCTGAAATTCTCCATATCCATAACAATACAACAATTAATGTTAGTGTCTTCAAATATTTCTATCATGTGTGGAGTTCTACTCTCCCTTAACACTTTAACATTATCTCCAGCAATGTTAAAAGTAGCATATGATAAATCACTTTGTATACTACCTCCCATTGAAGCACTCCATTTTCTTGATAATAGCATGTCATAATGTGGTGGGATGTCAACCACAAGGACATTCATAGTCATTACTACATTAGGGCAAACTGCTAATTTATAAGGCATAGCCTCAATGGTACCAATCACAGGGACCTCTCTAGAGTCCATAGCTTGACACCTCCCATGAGGAGTATCAACCTGTAATCCCATTGACCTCATGATTTCCACTGGCATAACAGTATTAGATGCTCCTAAATCAATCATACAATTTTTTAGCATCTTTCCATTAATTATTAATGAAAGAAAAAATGGGTCAACAACCTTTGGGAAAGAGGTTGTATTCAAGAAAATTTGAGGAATCTCAGATGTCAACACTTCAACTTCCTTCCCTTTGTTAATTGGTTTCTTTCCAACATTCTCTAGAGTTTGAACCTTTATTATGGGCACACTGTTTAATAATGACAACACCTTTTCCTTGTGTTCTTTGATTCTCATCATCTGTAGAAATAGCACCTTAACTGTCATTTGGGACAAATAGTGACCCATGTCCACTAGAGTATATTTCACATCTGAAGACTTTGTTTTATCAATAGTGATATCACTTACCTCAATATATTCATTCAGAAGTAGTTCTTTTAACCTTTTTCTCTCCATGCTTTGAGCATGAGTATTTGTTTCTTGCCTTTTTAATTATCCTTCTTGTACAACAATTGGTTCAAGGGCTTTTGTAATGATTTTGACCTTATGTTTATTTATATTTTCACCAGGTCCTTCCTTTTTTTGCACATACTTAGTGTCTACTTTATTTTCTTTTATAAAGACACCTGATGGCTGAGTACCAATACCACCTACTAGTTTGTTTCTTAAATGGTAGTTGCTTCTAGCCTTGTTCACTAAATCTGCAGTAATCCTAGCTTTCTCTTCATCTAAAGCTTTTCTAATAAGTGGAACATCCTAATTGTTTGAGAATAACATCTTATATGATCACCAATTTCCTCTGCTTCACTATCCGACAAAATCTGTTGATGATGATTTTCTACCCTTCTTTGTGAACTACAAGAATCATGATTTTCACTTTCACTTTCTGAATCTATATCATGACATGAATAAGTATTTGTCATACTATGATCACACTATTCACCCTCATCATTTCCATGCTCTTCGCTTACTCTCAAGTCTAAAGAAACAATAAAAAAATCAGGGTTATGTGGCACTTCACAAGCTTCATACCAAGGATCATCATTGCAAAAATGGATAGCATTCTTGTGTAGAGGGTATGGAGTTCTACTATCTATCTTCTCCTTTCTAGGTAGAATAATAGGTTTCCCATCCTTAAACTAAGTTCCATAAGGATGATTTTGCATTCTATTTTGAGGATTGTATATAGTATTATAAGAAGGCCTATTGTTCTAAGGAGCCCTATATTCCTTATACTCTGGTTCTTTTAAATTGCTCCAACTAAACCTTGAGTCATCTCTCCTATTTAATTTACTAGACACTCTTCTGTTCATTTCAATATTCACTGCTATCTTATAAGCATCAGTAAGAGTTCTAGGATTTTTATCCCTAAGAGCATATCCCATTTTAGAATCAAAGGCATTCAAATAAGTTGCTAGACATACCTCTTCATCCAACATTATCTTCCAAAATAGCTTGTGCATAGCTCTTTGAAATCTTGTATTAAATTCAGTGTCCTCTTCATTGTAATTCTTTTTGATATTATTGAACTCATTCAACAAAAGTCCATACTGATCCTTAAATAATTCAATCAACTCATCCATAGAAACAACAGAGCCATCAGAAAGGCTCCTAAACCATTCTCTAGCATCTTCCACTAAAGATTGAATAAATAATTTCATTAACACATCCTCATGAGTGATATTTAAATCATCAACAAAATCAATGAACTTTCTTAAATGTGTTTCACAAGAAATAACATTGTTACCTGCAAACTTTGCGAGCTTTTCTCCTATATCACCCACATCTTTAGGGAAAGAATTAGGATACCTAGGGATACCAATAAAGTTAAAATGTTTATACCTTTTAGTATGCAATGGTTTCCTTTGAAAACTATCATTCTCTTTAAAAGTAGTGGCTTTTGCTTTAGAGGCAATAATATTCTCTGGCCCAGCATGAGAATACTTAGAAGACTGCAAAAAAGCTATGTTCTTCTTCATTTCAATTGTTGCAGCTTCAATTTGTGCCTTTTCTAACATTTTCTCCATGGTCTCCTTTTCAATTCTTAATTTCTCCAAATCAAGATCCAACTTAGACATTTGCTCTATTAAAGGCTTCTGAAACCTAGGCTCTTGATTTCTGTATTCATTCATTTTTTTCTTACCTTTATCCTTCTATGAACTAGAAGCTTTATAAGTAAGTGGAATTTCTTGGTCCTTTTGAGATCTCTCTGTATCTTTTATATTTTGGTGTCTTGAAGATTTTCTTTTATTTTTATCAACATCCTTATGCTCATGTTTTTTCTTTCTCATTTCTCTCTCCCTTTTCATTTGTTGAACAAGGGCAAGCTATTTCATGATGAATTTTTCCTCATTTGCTAGCTCATTAGAGGGAGCTTCTTTAGAATCTAAACTAGATGTACTTGTTTCTTCTCTTTCATTAGAAGTAGAAGTGACTGTAGGTGTTTCTAATACCCTTTCTGTAGCTTCTTCATATTCTATAGTATTTCCATCATGAGAAGGCTGATTGTTGTACATATCTCTCCAAGTATTACCCTCTTTACCTCTTGGAGGGGTTTCATCCATGCTAACTTGATTTATCTTCTTCCTCTAGGACATTTCCATCCTTGAGGATGATGGGATTCCACCATATAAAACCTTCTCAGGATCATTTCTCATCCTTGACCTAGTATTCATTCTGAGGGATATTTACTAAATTTGCACTAATCTCAGAGATTTTCTTTAGATTCACCACCCAATAATAATTAGGAATGAATGAGTACTATCAAAAGACAATTTTGACAACTACAACTGGTATGATTTATAATTACTTGAACTCCCCAGCAGAGTCGCCACTTTGCTAGGGTTTTTTCTTATAGGGCCTATAAAGATGCTTGAATGCTTAATTAACTCTATGACTCCCAATGCTTTTGATACTCTGAATCAAGAAAGAGAAAACACTAATTGATGAGGTATTTTGATAACACTGGGGATACCTATTATCACCTCCTTCTTTTTTGAGATCCACTGACTCAGGCAGGTTTTACCTATGACTGCTTACTGACTTGACAATATCTTTAGAGTGGATTTTACTTATGTGCTGAATGCTCTATATTTATATGGATATATAAATGAAAATGCAGATAACTATGACTATTCTGAGAAAAAGATTGACAATCCAAAACATTATCTTGATAACAACAGACAATAACATAATAGGGAATTTCATCTTTCTTTCCTTTTACAATTCTTGTGAATCTAGGAGGAATAACTTATTTGATTTACTCTTTAAGAAATCAAAAAAATTCAACTATAGTCACTATGAGTACAATTGATTTTACACATATATTATGAAAGTAATTGATTTTGAATAGTATTGAATATTTGGATGATGATGAATCACTTGACAAATTCTAGACCAGTGCTTATCCTTGGATAATAGAGTCAATAGATATAAATCCACAAAGCTATATAAACAAGAATACTGTAGGATGCCTTACAACCTACATACAACTTAGATAAAATGCCTTGCAAGCTATCCTGTCACTTCTACAATATTGTATCAACTCCTCAATCACTGTTGTACTCCATCAAACTACTCACAAAGTTTAATTCTCCCCTTAGAAGAAGCTTGCAAATAATCAGATAACAACCTTATAGCCAATATGTTTAACATGCCTTAAAAATTAAACATAAAAGAGTACAGACAATAAGTAAAGAGACAACAATAATGTAGATTAAAGTTGTACTGTATTTTTATTCATATATTTCTGCTTCAAATACATACAAAGGATAAAAGCTTCAAAAAATACAGACTGAAGCCCAGAAGTCTGTCTTACAATTATATTTTCATATCTCTTAACAATATTACAATTTTATCTATTTATAGGTCCTAAACCATCTTGGCATCCTTCAAGTTAGGATGCAACAAGCTTCGGATGGTTTAAGGAACCTAACCCTAAAAGTACAGAAAAGACAAGAAATAAGAATGTCAAGCGGTGGGAAGACAAGAACAGGGGATAAAATCTAATCTTCTTTGTCTTCATCTGGATTTTGGCGCCTTTGTCTGACAGTGTTCAGGATAGTATCTAATATTTGTACTGAGATCAAGTGACCACCATTTTAGGATAACCTACACTTGTCTTTGATAATAACTAACCTCCCTGTGCTCAATGGTCAGGCGCCAAGTGTTCCTTTCTACTCCTCATCCAGGATCTCTTCCTCTATCTCCATAGGCTTCTTTTTCTTTGGCTTAGTCATCAAATACCAAGCTGTCACATCATCCTCTGCAGGTGATTTGAAACTCTGAATGCTCTGTAGTTGTACCTTCTACCTTTCCCATCTGACATCAGTAATGATTTTAACATCAACTAAAAATTTATTTATGTCAGTTGCTTCTTTGAAAGCGTCATCCAAAATTTTATTAAAACCATCTAAATCTAGATCAGATTCTCTAATAAATGCCTCATTACTAGGCATTTTGTTGTCAAACTCATTTCTCCAGGCCTCTAAGGCCTTAATCTGATCATCTTCTCCTTTCAAAGGAGGAATAAATCTATTGAAATTAGGTGAAAATAGGCACATCTTAGCCTCTATCTAATTCAATTTACCTTTAAAGAAAGGTAAAGTGACATTAATTTTCTTGATTTCATCCTCAACCTCTGACATAATTTATGGTAAATCTGATCTGTGTCGGTACAAAGAGGCTAACTTCTCAAACAACTGCACCCTAGGAGACCATGCTGTTAAGAAAGGAGTTAAAACAGAGATGTACCCTATCACTTCAGCATGTAAGATGGGAAATTTATTGTATGCATTCAGGATTACATCTATTTTTTCTTTCAATATATTAATCCTATGCTGAAGAATATTCCTCAACACATTTATGGCCACCTCATTATCCTTTTTGGCCACATCCTCTATTTTAACCTCTTCCCCTATTTCAACTTTCTCTTCTATTTGCAGAGGCTATACTGAGGGTACATACACAACTTCTGGTTTTTCTTGTAATTTCTTAGTCATTTCAACAATTACCATATCCTGATGATGGATTTTGATATGGCACAATTCTCTATCTTTGGCCAGGGCACTAGCCTCCTCAATTAAGACACCACATTTTTCTGACAACTATTTTGTCTTGTCTTCATTTAGGTGTGCCCAATGTGTCATTATTTGGGAAATCTCAAGATCTCCTATGTTCTGTACTATCCACACCATCTGGTTTCCAACCATGCTCTCTTGAATGTTCAAAAGTTGAGGCTTCTGGTCTTTAGGACACAAATTCCACATGGCAAATGCTTGGGATTTTGGACTATATCCAAATCATTTAATCATGTCACCCATTTGAATTTCACTTGCCATCTTTAGATCTGGTTTCTTTCTGATCTGGTCTATGATAAATGTTGAGGCTAAATCCAAGCCTTCAACAAGCAAGATTCCACTATTTAAGACCATCTTCCTAGCCTCATCAGGAGAAACATCTTCACTCTCAGGATCATAGGTTTGCAGAGCTAGAAGAGCCTCATTTTTAACTGCTTCCTCACCATCTGATTTCAACTGTTCTCTGATCTGCTCCTTTTTATACCACCTTAACAAATCCTTAAATTTGTCAGTTTTAATAAAGTTATCATCACTCAAGAACTGTTGTTGGTGAAGCAATCTTTCATCAATACATGCTCTAAGAGGCAATTCTATGTTTTCCTCTACCTCTTTCTATTGTCTCTTTCCTTTTCTAATCTCTTTTCTTAAATTATGATCATATAATCTATTCCCAGGAACAAGAGCACTTATTATATCCCCTTTTCTCTCTTTTCTTGTATAAGAGGTTTGACCAAGGTCAACCTTTTGCCTCTTGGTAGCAGGCTCTTCTACATCATCAGGTTGGGAATTCCTGGTTTAATCTATGATATGCCCCTATTCACCTTGTGTCTGAATTGCTTCTACAACATTCTGGTTGGGTTGATCTATTTGAGGTGGATGGACATATTCTCCATCACTCTCACTCTCATACTTAGATTCTGAATTTTCAGATTCTTTTCCCCCTTTCTTCACATCCAGAACACTGTCTAATTGCTCACAGAGTGTGTAAAAATGATCTATCATAGCTTTAATTTTATCAAAATATTGTAGGTCAAGGTAAAAACCTCCAAATTCTAACCCATTTATTTTTATTTGTTTCTCCAAATTCAATAACTCTTGAATTCTCTCTCTCCTAGTTCTCACTTCATCTTCATCAAGGATATTTATAGTAGCATCCTCCTCCATACAAAGACCATGCACATATGTGTTCAGTATGGAAGGAGTTAGGAGTTTCTTAGCTCCTGCAATAAATCCCTCTGGATCAATATATCTATATAATGTTGCCCCAATTTCGCAGCTTTCCAACCATCCGCTCACTTGATCAATAGCACCTTTGCCAATTGTAAACTGAAAAATCTTGAATTTCTTAGGGGTTAATGTCCCCTTCTTGTGTGGTGCAAAGTGCTCATTATCTATTAATAAAAGTTGCCAAATAAATTCCATAGCTGCAACTCTTGATGGCACATGATATGGTAAGACATGAGGAGGATGTGTGTGCCCATATACTCTGATCATAGTGAAATTTTATTCTAAAAAGAAGTCTCTCTAATTATGGTCACCTTCCCACTTATCAACATATTCACAGGGTCTCAGCAACTGCAACACCTTTACTGGGAGTCTAGTCTTGCTAATACCCAAAATCTGCATCAAAGGGTAGAAAATCTAGTTCTCAAATGCATAGAAGTCACAATCCTTGGAGGTGTAATTCCATATCCTAATCCAAAATTGGATAGGATTGGGCCGGCCCTAAAAGATCCTCTGGGGGTTCAAATTGTTTACATTCATGATACCATAATTGAAATGCAATAAGAAATGCATCAGGATAGAATAATGTAAAAACTTAGGATCTTTATCGTTCTTCTGCACAGATACAAACCCCTCATGCATCCTATCAATGATGTACTGTATATAATCATAGCTAGTACTAGAATGCACATCTTGTAAATCTAATACCATCATTAAAATTCTAGAATTTATCTTCTCAGCTCCTCCCTCTATACCCAACACTCTACACAAAGCATATGCAATGTACTTGATATAGAAGTGTAAATCTTTGAAATAGTAAGGTGCAGTTCCTGGTAAAGGGGTAATATGGTTTCTAACCTCCTTAAGGATATGTTTTTGCAATTGGTTCATAGCAACCCCAGACTGTAACCTATACCTTTCTTCTTGCTTTGTAATATTAATCTTAGTGGACATGGTACTATATAAACTAAAAGCTTGCATAAATGAATTCCTATTCAGAATTAACAATGTAGTACCATCATTATTTTTAATGGTCCTAGACAAGGATTCGTAGTGGTTTGCTAGTCCTAGAAACAAATCTACATCTACATAGACATCAAGAATAATTAACCTAGCCAAACCACTAGTCCAAGGGTTTGATATAGGGATGGCCTTATCAGCATTATTATCAAAATAGTTATAGAGAGAAAAACCTCTAGAACCTGGTGTACGGGCATCTCTGATTTCACAGTATTCATCTACCAGTATATTGGCATTCGCCCTTTTGTTCTGTGTAGACCTAGGTAATATCTTCAAAAATTCATTAGAGAAATTCCTTTTCCCCTTGGCATCATCATCTACTTCATTTCTCTTCCCACTAGTAGAAACCACACTGACAGCTTTACTCATCTTGTTTTGTTTCCACTTCTATTTCACCGATATTGAGACAAATCTTCTCTTAGGACTCCTTACTCTTCTCTGTGCACTGAAGACAATTCAAGAACTTTGAAAACTAGAGAATCACCATGAAATTGATCAATTCCTGCATCCTGAACACAGATAACCTAGCAAATTCTCTGCTCTGAAATTCTGGATGTATGATGAATGAAAATGAACTTGCGATCATCCCTTCATGGTAACTTTTCAAAGTACTTAGCTCATCATTGAAGAGACAATCAATTTTGCCTTCAAGTTTACATGTTGTGGTATTAATTGAAATCCTAGCCATAGCTCATGAATGTGATAGGAAATCAAATTCATATGAGTGCATTTTCAGAAGAAAAAAAACCCTTATAAAATTTGAACAAAATGACATGTCTTGATATGATTGGTTCTTCACCAGACATCTCAGCTACCTTTTTCACACAGTAATTAATCTCCTATATTTCTATTGGACGATGAATCTCTACATTGTCATGTCAACAACTGCCACTTTTTATCACTTTTCATATTTGGCGACCAAGCGACTATGTATTATCTCTTTCTCGTTGATCAAATCTCTTAACTCTCAATTCTTCTAGAGATCTAGTGTCTATATGATTTCCTTCACCTTAGGTTAACCATGATTAACTTCTGGTGATCATGTGACCAAATGAATCCAAGTCGCTAGTAGTATTGGCAAACTCAAAGTTTATTCAGAGACTCCACGACCACGGTTACTTTTAATCCTTTAAACTCTTATCGCCAAGTCTCTAAGTGTTCTTTTCACTTTACGAGACCCCGTGACTACCCTTAGTCACCCAATCGCTAAATAAAACTGCTCTTTACTATTTCCTTTGGAGACTTTGTGACATAGCCCATGAAACCTTGTCTTTTAATTTTAATTTGGAGACTATGCGACTAAAGCTAATCTCATTGTCGCGAGAACATTTTACTCTTATGTAAATTTGATAGAGACTTAGTGACTACCGTTGATCTTATCTCACTCTGCATCTGACGGCTCTGCTAAGTCACTGAATATATTTTGAAAACCCTAAATCATTTGGAGACCACGCGACAATATTAAAATACATAGTTTTACATCTTTTAGTCTCTTAATCACCAAATGATGTTTTTCCTATTGGGAGACCACGCGACTAATAGACTTTGTTCTATTCACTGTGGAAACGTGTCTCATATTTATTGTTTGTCTCCAAATCACTGAAAAGATGTTGACTTACCATGTTTAACCAATGACTACCCGACCACCATATACTTCAATTAATTTGTGGTTTGTCGCCAAGTCTCTAAACCTTTTAACTGGAGACATGGCGATAGAAGCTTTTAAACTTATCACTAACTATGATCTGATTTGGAGACCCCACAACTAAAGCAATTGTTAAGTCTCATGCTAATTTTCTAATTAGAGGATATATTGTGCGACACCATGACTTAACCGCTTGTCTCCATGTCACCAGATGATATTTCCATCATTGGGAGACTTCGCGACTGAAAGACTTCGCTAAGTCTCATAACTTACAAAGAATATTCTTTTTCCTTTTGAGACATCCCGAAAATAGTTAATCGCCCAGTCTCATGATAAAATGGAATATGCTTTTAGGATTAAGCGACTAGGCGACCATTAAAAGGCACATGACATTTTATAACTTAAGTTTTTCAAAAAGGTAATGCAAAAATAGAAACTTGATTGACATTTTATGGCTTTTTTGCATTCTTACTTAGAAGACAGCTTAGGGTTTTGGGTTTTTCACTATTCATCTAGATTTTGACAGGGATAATTCAAATTAGGACAAATTTTCTGATTTTAGGATACAAATTGGCAGGACGACAACAAAATTTAAGGGCAAACCAACAAAACCAGGAATACAACCAACAGGTGGAATCTTCATTTTACAATGTAAATATGCTCCAAATTGATATACGAGTTCCATACTTCTTATTATAAATTAGCACCAAGTTCTTTTTATAAAAAATAAAAATTGCTTTGTACTAATTCTAATTACTACTTTTAACAAAAAAAATATTTATAATCTTAATTATTTATCACATAGTCATCACATAAAATGCTTGTTCTTGAAAGTGTCTCTAATTTTCTTGGAACCTTATAATAATAGTATTCATTTTAATTTTAAAAAAATCATCTCCAATTACTGCATTTATTTAGGGATCTTAAACCCTTTTTAAGTAAGAACAATAAATAGAAATCTCAGGCTAACATAGTGGCCAAGAGAAAGAAATCAAAATACCCCTAAAACTCCAAACCTTCACCAATGAATTTAGAATAATAAGCCATATCAACAAGCTTTATCATAGAGTCAAACATGGAAGTAAGGAGAAGGAGCTATGGACTGAGGAGGAAAAGAATTATGTTGTTAACTGCCTGACCAAAAATTGTGGAGGCCACTGAAAAACTCAAGAAGGATTATGAGAGTAAGGTCATTAGATTTGATGAAAAATTGAACAAAATGAAGTATTCTTTGCAGACTATTATGAACACTAGCCACAAATTTATCAAACTATTTGTTGAGACCATGAACACCATGGTGGGAAAGCTGAAGAATTCTTATCAGGAAAAAAAAAATTGGACTTGGAAATAGACGAGGATAAGGGCAAGGAGGAATCTATTAGGCCAAACAAGAGGATGTGGGATAACCTAAAAAGGAAGGATGAGAATCTCGCCCAGGATATCCAAGAGTTTAAGAAAGCCACTACATACATGAACATGCTTGAAGTAGAGGTGTTGGCTACCTTGAAGACTCTGGCTTAGTTCTATGTGTTTTTTTGTTATTTTTTTTGCAAGATCTTTGTTGTTAGGATTATTGATCTTTCTTTTTGGGCACCGGTTCATCTCAACTTTTTTGGGCATCGATTCATCTCAACTTATAGTTTGTTTAAAGTTCTATCTTGTTAAGACCTTCTGTTAAACGGTTTCAGGTCCCTTCAAAATTTGTTTTTACCTTAATAAAAAATGAGCTTTATCATAACATGAATTCAAATACAAGTGTTTTTGTAGATACATATTTAATGCAACAAACATAACAATTACAATGATAAATGATTTAATAGAAATAAATCAGAAATAAACAAAGCTAATCTTTATCTGGTAATACCACTGAAGTATGAGAAGCTCTATGTATCCACTTTTCCCCACTGCATGGGAACAAATTTTATGAGAGTTTTGAGATGACCAAATAAGCAATGTGCATGATTTTGGTTTAGTGTGGTGTGAAATGACAAATGGAATGCTCAAGTTAAATAGCAAGGAGAAAGGTTGAGTTAAAAGAGACCCATATAGACCAACCATCTAAGAAGATAATGCTTAAAGTGTGTTGGTTAAGCCCAACATATCTCTTTTATAGGAGGATTTTCTCTCTATTCAGATCGCCTGGCTCTCCTCCCCATATTCCTTCCTTTTTTGACATACATCCCCTCTTTTGATAGTTTTGATGCTTTTTATGTTCTATTTTTGGTCCAGAGTTTAGCATAGTAATGTTATGCTGATGGATCCATTATTGTTTGAGAAAAATATTATTTAGCATAGTAATGTTATGTTGTTTGAATTTCGTAGAAAAATTCCTTATAAAACTCCTAGAAAATGAAAAATCAGTTATTCTATAGTTAAAACTATGGTGGAGAGAAAAATAATTGCTTAGAAAAAAATTAATCTCTTAAAAAAAATTAATTAACCTAAAAAATGCTCTCTAGAAAAAAAATACAGAGAATAAAAAATTCAGCAGTAAAAAAAAAATGCGAGAAAAAGACGAAATAATGAAAAGCTTTTAATTATTTCTATTTTGGAAATGTAAAAAGAAAAAGAAAAAAAGAAAAAAAAATGCAAATGGGAAAAGCTAATCTATTATTTCCATTTTCAGATTAAAAAAATAAATTAATAATTAAAAATTAAAAAAGAGCTTCATGTTGAAAAGGTTTTAAAAACTATTTTAAAAAAAAATTCAAAAAAAAACACAAGTTTGATGGGGTGGGGCCACCACCTCCCCAACCCCAAGCACTGGCTCATAGTCTCAGTAGAAGATATTTCTCCTGGTTGGTCTAGAATTTCTTATGTAGGAAAGAAACCTGCATCTGTCATTTCTCCATTTCTGAAGGGATCAAAAGAAGTATTGGTTATAGATGGGCCAACTGGCCTTGAATGCTCAACACTTTCAGATGAAGATGAAGGTTTCTCAGGGACAGTGGTTTCCATTCTCCCTTTTGAGTTGTTTGGGGAGTTATGGTTTGACCCACCTCTTTTAGACTATTTTCTCCTACCAGGTGTATGGAGTTCTTCTCATATATTACTCCCTGGATTATTTCTATAGTAGGACCTGGCGTTTATTTGCCGACTCATTTTTAAGTCAGACAAGAATTTTCAATACTTCAAAATGTAAATACTGGAATGAATAAAGTAAAGAGTCACCACCCACAACAAGTATATTGGGATATTTTGATAAACTAATCAAGAAATGAAACAACATATAATTAGTTTCTATGAACTATGGGAATCCTATTGCTACAATCCACTTCTCCCAAGTAGAGTCGCCAATTTCTTAGGGCCTTTTCTTGCAGAATCTCAATATTTCACTTATGCTTGACTCTTAGATTCCCAACTTTTGATTCAAACAAGTGAAAGCATAGTTAACAAGGATTTGATCCTTCTTCTCTTTGAGCTCCACAGACTCAGGCGGGTATACCTCTTAAAACTTATTGCTTTTCAGTAAATTTGACAACGGATCTTGATTTTACACTGATTTGTTAATGGTATTTACTACAACAATCGGTAAAAAACCCTGCAGATGGTGACCACTAGTCTTATGCAGAATCTTACAAATGAAAGGATACATTTAACAGTAGCAAATACAAGTGCAATAAGGATTCTCATCCTTCTTCTGTTCGAGTTCTAAATTTAGGCAGGCTAACCTAATGATTCAATCTTCAAGGAATCAATAAAATTACTTGTATTCTTCAATACAAATGATAAACATTTATGTTATTAAACAAAAATACAAAAGGTTTATTAGATTTTAAAGTTTGATGATGATAACTACTATTCAAATCCAGACCAGTGCCTAATCCAGGGCAAAGAGTCAAATGAAACACACATGTACAAAAACCCTCTAATGAAAAAACACATAGAACCCAAATGAAATTCCTAACAAGTCACCTTTTCATTCCCATATCTATGTATTAAATTATTATGCAAATATTTAACCCTCTAAAACTACCCCTCCCTTGTTAGAAACTTAAGAATGATTCCACATCTACCTTGAAAACAGTATATTAAACTTGCCATACAAATTTAACATACAAGAATTAATACATGAACACATGAAGACATCATAGGTATGAAATAGGAGCTCCACTGTATTTCATTCAAATCTTTCTCTATTAGTACATTAAAAGTAACAAAAGCTTTAAAACTAGACAAAATTTAGAAATCTGCCTTGCAGTTGTGAATTGACTGGATCCTTTACAATACATTACAACTTTCTATATATAGTCACACTAGACATCTTGGAATCCTTAAAAAGGAAGGATGCAACAAGCTTCAGATGGCTAGGAGAAAGGACAAAACATGACTCATACAAGAGACAAACAATAACTATCTTTGTTACAAGATTTTCAAAGTATTTTGTCTTCTGACCGCTTGATCCTTGCAACTGCTTCAAAATTATTTTGAGCTTGCCATATGGAGTTTGTTGCCTTGGTCTTATGATTTAAAGATCTTTTGCATCCTCTTTTCCACTTCAAAATGTTGGGAAAACTACTTTTTATTTGAACATCACACAATATCCTTTTCTTCCTAGGTATCTGAATTAAATATGTCCTTCCAGGATGTGAACACCTCATCATTCATCCAAGGGTAGTTGATAACTTCATCTTTCTTGTTGCTCAGTTAATCCCACTTTGTCTTTATCTGTTCAACTTCCTTTTTCCAAAACCCAAAGTATGACCTGGATTCTTCGATGGTTTCTATAGTTTGAACAAATAAGATTGTGCTTTCTAGGCTGATGATGATGTTAGTTCTGATTGACAATTTTTCACCTATCTCATTCATCCACTAGGCTTCCCTTTTTATCTTACCATTCTTTCTGAATAAGATAGGGAATATCTCAAAATGAGTCTTTGAATATTCAAGTACCTTAATGTCTTAGCCTTTTTATGGATGACACTTCTCCTTATATCCAAATCAATTAAATCCTTTATGCATTTATGAGTGGCAGTTAATACAATATTAACATTGTCTTCCTTTTTAGTTAAAGAATACAAAGACTTCAACTCTACCATTTTTCCTTTCCACCCTTGCATAATTTAATCCAATTTATCTTTTTCTTCTTTAAAAGATCTCAATATGGTCATAACTTCATCCCCATGTAAGTGAATAGAGGCAGGATCTAAACTATCAGAAAAATTCATGAGTGTGGATCTTATCTTATCCTCATATTTCTGTTATACAAGTGTTTGTGCACTATCAAACTTTTCAGTTTCTTCTTCCCAAATTTTCCTCACCCCTTTTAATCTAGTCCTTTCTGCTACCAATTTTTATTTTTCATAATTCAACTCTACCTCTAGAATAGAGCCAAATAACATAGGGGAAGGAGGAAATTAAATGATAGGACTAGAAGAAGATGGTTGATTTGGTTCTTGAGTAATCATCTTTTGTGGAGACGTTTGGACTATTTTTTGTCCCCTTAAGTTAGCAATTATTTTATCCTTCTCCAAGGATTTCATATTTTCATCATTATAGGATTTGAGGAATGTTTCCAACTTGATTCTCATGCTTTTGTTTTCCTCTTCTTGCTTCTCTGCTACCTTCAAACTAAAATTTGCAGATTCCAATGTTATGCCTATTGCTTCCACCCCTGTGGTATCTATAACTCTTCTCACTAGTAGGCTGACTGAATGCTCAGCCCGTGTGTCTTCATTATTTTTCCCATTTTCTCTCCTCTTCAGTGACCACATCACCAATGTAGCATGATCTTCACTAAATTTGAATCCTTTATGTGCTTGTTGAGACTCTTCATCAGTAGCGTGCATGGTTTTTGTTTCTTTTCTAACAACATAAAAAACTATAGCATCAGTTATGTCCCAGTCTGGAAGAATAAGGACTCCTTCCTTCCTGACTAATTTTCTTCCCTCTTGAGGGGTGATCTTTTCAAGCTTAGATAGCATTTCTTGTTTCACTTCATTCTCAATTTCATTCTTATCTCTGTTAGGCTAGTTCTCTTTCCTTTTCTAACATTTCTCCTTGAACTCTTCAATATGAGTCTTCCACAAGAATTGAATAAAGGCCCTAGCCTTTATAAAATTGTCATCTGACAAAAACTCATCACTAGCCTATTTTGTTACGGGGTCTAGCTCCTTCTCAGCAAATTATGCAATTGTTAAGTCCATCTTTACATGTTTGGGGACCTCTAGCATCCCCTATTGCATTTCTTATGGTGTCACAAAGACTTGTCCTGCACTTCCCATCTGTAGCAGCTGTTCAGCTACCGATTATTCATCTATTTGTAAATGAGATTGGGAAGGGGCATAAAGATTCTCTAATTGATGTCCTCTTTCCTCTATTCTTTGCCTCTTAGGGGATGGTAATGACTGTGAATCTATCTCTATTGGTCTTTTCCCTCATGAGGTGGAAGCTTCCCCTCCTCTTGGAAACACCATGCTATATCCTCTATTTTGTTGTAGGACATACTGGCCTGGTGGGATACTCCTAGCAGGCATAGATCTGCTCAAAATTTCCTTGGCCTTTTCTGGTTCTGCCTTCATGACCACTTCCTTCTTCTAGCTCAGAGCTTGCATGGCATCTTCAAACATTGTCATCAACGAGTCTATTTTATTTTCCCAAGGCATGAATTCTTTTAAGGGATCATATCCTCTATCAAAATGATGAATGAAATCCAACCAGGTCTTCTTATAAACCAATCATTTTTCCTTCTTGATTTCTTGTTCCTGTAAATTAAATTCATATCTGATGATTTCCTCACTAATAAATCCCTCAGGGTCAACACATCTTATCATTGAGGTTGTCAGATATAAGGCTCAAGATATTTATTCAAATGCTTCCAACCTCCTTTTGTGATAATAAATTGGTGTACACTTGTAATAGTAGGAAAGATGGTGCCCTTTCCTTTTCCTGTCAATGCCTCCTCTTATAGTCCACCAATTTGCCTGACAGTCTCTGCAACGCCCACTTTAAGAGGGACTTGATATGGAAGTATATTTGGGACACCTCTGAAACCATAGACTTTGAACACTGTTGATACAGGGTATAAAATGACATCACCCCAATTATGCACAATCTTAACAGTTTGGGCATATTTATTTGGCCTTAAAAGATTTAATAGGCCTTTAGGGATCCTAGGATTTTCTATGAATAGGAAGGCTCTGAGCCTAGAAGAAAAACATCTATCAAATGTGAAGTAGCTATCATCTTTCCTGTCCCATGATAAATCTGCACTCCATAGTTGGACAAGAATCTCTTCATCATACTTGACTTTCATCGACTCCATCTCCTTTTCAAAATAATCAACACCCTTAAACAAGAACATGTGCATCAAAATTTAATACCAACCAAATGGTTTAGCTACCATTGCATTATTAATGCCTATCAGACCATGGTGAATCAGATCAACAACACAAGAAGCAAAGTCAAAAATAATGGCCAGATGTGGATGGAGAATTTGCACCATCATTAGCATATAATGTATAGGCATTTTTTTTTCTTTATCATCCCCAAAAATTTGACTTAGGGCACTGTATATACCTCTAGCCTTTGGAGTGAAATAATCCAACTTGAATGGTTATGGTGTATTCGGTCCTACTACAACCAAATCCCCTATCTTATTAATGAGTTCTTTCAAGGGTCCACCTCTGAGATAATTCCTTTGAGCCTTATATACCTCTTTGAATTGATGAAAATCAATTTTATCCATTTGAATAGTGGGATCATTTAGTTGGAAAACCTCCCTTATTTCCTTAGATGTGATGTTTATTAATATTTTTCCATTCACATCTCTTACTACCCTGGACACACTATCATATTTCTCTTGTATTTGGATTAACAAATCAATATACATAAAGACTCCTATAACTACCAATTTTCCCACGTCGAATGACCATATGTTGATGTTAGGTGCAAATGCATTCCTTTTACTAAAATCCATTTTAAATAGTGCTAAACCAAGCATGCTAATGCTCGCATCCCTAACCCATCCACCCCTATCATACAAACCCTCTCCAGTTTTCAAACGAGGGTGTTTTGGCACCATTTCTTTTCTCTTGGTGGTATCATTGGTTGATCTAACTAATTGTTGTAGAAGATCTTCACAAACATTCCTTTCTTGATAGTCTATTTTTCCAGTAAGTTCTCTTCTGGGTGCCATTTCTAAATTAGGGTTTATTACTCAGAAACTCTCAATTTTGTACACAATTCCTACTTCCTTTATTATATCAAAACTCTACTGGAAACCAAATTTACAATGCTTCAGAGTGAAGTAATAGAGCAACTTACCCATTCTGCACAAGTCAAAAATCAGACAGGAAACACAACAAATTGACTCTACTTCAATCACTTCAACAATTATGGAGTTCAAATTCTCAAGTGAACGATCTTATACACAATTCCATCACTTCTTAGTATTTAATTTTAGCTAAGATGGCAACACGTTCTGCCATTACTTCTGCCTCATTTGAACTTTCATGACCCAATGATTCAAAAAGGTTACTTTACAGTTTAAAACACAACCATTGATCTCAGAAACTTCATATCAAATCCTACAACCAGAAATGGTTGACAAAGACTACCATAAATTTGGACACGTATCCATTAGACACAATGCCTCAAATACTAGATCACGATCACATTCTCCCTGAGATTTTGCACTGACCGTCAGATCAAGATCTATCAACAGTTACTTTAACTCCTTTTAAAACTCGGGGCCCATGATCTCACCAGGACACATGTTACCTAGCTGTGTTTCCTTGAAGATTAATCTCCTTACATCTCTACCCTAAGGCTTTGCACCCACCATTAGATCCTTTTAAAACTATCAGTCTTTTACTTTCCTTTACTTGTGGTAAGGTCCCATCACTTATCCACGTGTTGTGTTGGCACAATACCTTGAAGGCTAGATCACGACCATCTTTATTTCAAGGCTTTACACCTATTGTTAGATCAAAACCAACTTGACTTCACATCAACTTTATTCTCTACTTCGTAACTACAGGCCCCACAAACTTATGAAGGACATGTGGCACCCAGGTGTAATGCCTCAAAGATTATCTTCTATACATCTTGTGGTTAAGGCTTCACGCCAACCGTCAAATTTTCTTTAACTTGAACATGGATTAACTTCATTTAAACACCAATCTGGTCCCACTAACCTGCCACATGTCACCACGGCGTGATGCCTGAAACAGTAAAAAAATTTCATCTTCATGATCAAGGCTTTATGTTAGCCATAGATCTTCTTTAACTTGACTGCCTTTTAACTTTAGTTATAGCCCGACATTCCTGGTCCCACTAACCTCCACATGGCACTTTACTAATGACCCTGATAAATCCTCATTGTCATCTGATCTGTGCTGACTCGTTGAACATGTGTCTCATAGGCACAATGCCTTGAACACTATCTAATGAACATCTCAGAATTAAGGCTTCACGCTGGTCGTTTGATGAAACTTAAGTTGTCTAGTGGTTAGCTTTAATTTAACCTCAATTTAGCTTGCCAATTTCCACATGTCCATCTGGCACAATGCCTTAAAAACTAGATCAGACATATTTCTTCTCTAAGACTTCATGCCATCCGTAGGATCTTTGGCAACATTTTCATTCATTACTTTACTTCAAATTGACCCCAAGATTTGACAGCCACCAGTAAGGCACAATGCTTGAAAGGTTATGATCACCACATCTTGAGATTAAGGCACAACGCTGACCGTCGGATCAAATAAAACTTGCATGAACTTTATGATATGATTTAAATATTTATCGATTTTGCCAGGTACACGTGGCCTTCAAGCGCGATGCCTTGATGACTAAAAGTCTTCATCTTGCGCTTTAAGGGATAGCACCCGTCGTTAGATTAAATTAACTTGCACAGTAGATGCAAAAGGTAATAAAGTTTATGGGAGGCTTAGGACTTAGGAAATATTTAAAAGAAATCCGCCTGACTTAAGGAACATGAAACCTAACAGTTTAAGTGATAAAGTGGCCCCATTCAGACATAACAAATACAACACATGGGTTTATTAAAACTTAAGTGACCCGTAAAGTAACTCTGAAATAGAACAAGCTTTGTGGGTTTAGGGTTTTTCATGAAGATTGACATAATAGGACTTAGGGTTTATGTAATACAAAGCCCTCTCTAAACACCATTGCCCTTGAATGCAAATACATTTTCAAAATTTTGCAGGCATACTTGAAATTAATAGAAGTCAAGGCACATAGAATCGACAACATAACCCAAAATTTTAATGTGACTCTGAAAAATAAAATAGTCCCAACACACTCCTCACTAGAGAATCATTGGTTAAGGATTGAAGCCGCATTTGTCTTTAAGAAGCAAACTAAAAATCGCACACTAACATGCAATAAATAGAGAACAAAGATATATTTGTGGTTAGTCAACCCAACCATTTCTTTACTTTGTAGTTATAAAATGATTTTTTTACATGTCCAACCAATAATTTGAAATGTACAATTGTAATTATTGATGTGTGTATAGTCCACAAGTCCATAGGAGCAAGCCTCCATGTGAGAAACATTCTTGACAGCTTGAAAAAAAAAGTGGTTTTGAGTGCCACGTGAATGTTAAGATGTTCCATGGTTTCCAGAAGTGGCAATTTTGATATACAAAGAAATGTTTCATGTAGATGTCAAGGGCTATATTTATCACAGGGTGGAGCACCCAATGATGGTGTGAAGGTCTATGTTTTCTCCAAACCTAATAAAACATGTAACCTAATTTAGTATTAGAAAGAAGTCTAGGATGATTTAATTAATATGGCATGTGAATTGGGGCTAGAACTCGAGTCTATGGAAGTGGATGTGATATTTAAAAGTGACATTCTAGTCCTTATAAAGTTTAATTGGATCATATCAATTGAAGGGAATTTCATTCATTAAGCTTGTCTTTTTAGTTTCATGAAGTTGTGTAAGAGCCTCATAATCCCAAGGGTGTCTCCCCAATGCTAACTTTAATACAACTAACAAAGGAAATAATGGTCTTGCCAAGGTCACATAGGTTCAATATTGGACACATTTTTGGAAATGTCATAACCTTTCCTAAAAGAATCTTAAGTTTTCTATTGGATACATTTTTGGTAATGCCCTGACTCTACCCAAAAGAATCACAAGGTATCTCGAAAATCCCTCCATAACAATTCAGATTAATAATATAAATTATATCTATTATTATGAATATTCACTATTAGAATTAATGTCACAAAAGTTTGAAGACTGAGATTGATAAATACTTACAACCACTCGACATATTACAACTAAAATAATTGATAATATATTTTTGAAATGAAACAAATCTAATAATATAAACCAAATTGCTAATTTTAATCTTATTATAAGATAATTTATTACTACAATTTCCTTACATATTACCATTTCTACTTATATCTTTATGTCAACATAGAATTCCAAAGTTGGGCAATCACCTTGTCACTTCACAAATGTATAGCTATGCCAACTGAGGATATTCGCTCTTTGACTTTTACAAATATCATAAATGCTTGCTTTCCGCTTTCGTTGTCTGTGGAAGATGAGTCTTCGTGCTGGATCACACAGTGCTCATCTGAGTAGCAACTCTCATTAATAAAAATAGACCGAAGATGTGCAAATTTCCACTGAAAAAGATCATAGGGTGCATTGTACATGCCCTCCCAGATCTGATTGAATATGCGCCTTACACGTTTGAACTGGTAGATAAAATCTCACATCAATCACACAGTGCTCATCTGAGTAGCAACTCTCATTAATAAAAATAGACCGAAGATGTGCAAATTTCCACTGAAAAAGATTATAGGGTGCATTGTACATGCCCTCCCAGATCTGATTGAATATGCCCCTTACACGTTTGAACTGGTAGATAAAATCTCACATCAATCATTATTTCACTAGGATAATTTCAGGTTTATGAGGCAGTCCCGTGCACAAGCTCACTAGTCTTCCTTTTTGAAAAATTGAACTTTAAAATCATTTTATCTTTCTTAAATCCTGCTGATCTATGAATTCGAGACCACCGTCCTCTTCCTCATGTCTAGTGGCTAGAACTAAACTTACAAGCCATTGTTTGTTGCAAGGGTACATACTCAAATGTATTTTAAAGCAATGGATGATGAGCATAATTCATGCCTCCATTGATGTAGTGGTTGCATTTGGCTCCCATTGGTCCTCATACCTATTCTAAAATACCGATTTAGCAAATTTTGTGGGATCTAGATTCAATTTGCATGCAATAGCCATCGAACACACCTCTTTAATTTGTGAAGCAATAGGGAAACCAACAAAGCTCTATATACACCAGTGCAATTTTCTACCAGAATGGTCAATCCGTTTTTTCCTTCCATGTGACTTCGAGCCAAAGGAGCTTCTAGGTTTTTAGTTCCTGCCACGGCAGAAAACTATTGCTGAGGGCACCAACATTAAACAGTGATTAAACCAAATCGTAACAGCCAATTAGATTTGAGCCTATTTCAATATTTACATTTGCATTTGCTTCTTCTTTTAGTAAGTTGCATGCCTTTTAAGCTAAATATTAATTTAAAATTATTTGAAATGCTTTGTTGCAATCTGGTTGGGTTTGTATTCGGCAATGTGAGATTATCAAAAGGAAACACAAATTTCAACACAAGAGATCACACGAGTATCAAGAATTCTGAATGTATGCAGAGATTTGGAGTTTCACGAGGCAAAGGAAGTGTAATTTTCCAGATGTATGGATCACTCCCATGCAATTCTCTCGATTCAATCCTGTTTGGGTGAACAGTCCACATGCCTTGTTTTGTGCTTCCACGGTTTGCATGCATTCTATTGGGGTTATTCTAGGGCACATAGTGGCTTTCTTTCCCCATTCTCAATGTCAGCCAGAAATTGTATAGGCAAGGGCGACAAATAGTGGTGATGGAATGCGTGTAGAAAGGAGTCAAGGTACATATCTATGGATCTTGTACTGGAAGAGCTCACACAAGATTCAGTTCCCTGTAAAGTGGGGATTTGCAACACACCCACGAAACATTGCTGAGAGAGTCACTTTTAAAGATTTTATTTTCATTTTGGTTGGTTCTAAATGGAGGTTTGATCATTTAATTATTTTGTGTGTTGCTGCTTACTATTAGGTATGAAGAACATGAATCAGTCATCAATCATTTATTGTTTTTCTGTGCTTACATTTTAGATGCGAAGAACACAAATCGACGAACGAATAAGGAAATTACAGGCGCTTGTGCCAAACAACATCAAGGTAAGAAATTCAAAATTCTATAAAAGTCAAGAAATTTAAAATTCTATCAAAGTTTTTAGCCAGATGCAAATTTCTACTTTCTATTCTAATATAGGGAATTTTCAATTCACATTACTACAAATCTCCCGTCTTGGTGCAGGTAAGATTTTATTGCCATCAAGGCCTGTGTCTTTTGTCAAGTTCTAAATTATGTCTTCTGATCAATGCGCACAGATAGACTGAAAACTTTTTGGGCTCTATTCAAGTTTATTGTGTTCACAAATGAACCATAATCAGTTCGACAGTAGTGTATTTATTTTACTGCTCTGGCCATTGCAGGATTGCAGAGGGTTTAAGGCAAGATATTTGCCAATTTTTAGGTTGCGTAAAGCCCAGCTATTTCAAAGCCAAAAGAAGAGATTCACATAGGACAATTAGCTGAGAAAACAGGTGTCAGACAATTGGCAAGCATTTAATATTTGTTGCATGCAGATGATAAAAAAATAGTTGTTGGACTCATTCCTCCAACATGAATTTGAAATCTGAGGTTTATCCCTACCATCTAGTAAGTTGCTCAAACTGGCTATTCTAGTTTCTCTATTTGTAAAATTTGGCCTTATGGTTGTTTTCTTTTAGAATATTGAATCAAAGCCCCCATAGCTAGATATCAATGAAAATATTTTTATCCGCTTCAGCATTAACAAAAAAATATAGGGAATCCACATGAAGTGCTGATCTGCGCCAATTGATATGGAGAGTGAAAATGAAGTCTATAAAGGAGCTTCAAAAAAAAATTGGAGCTTAAAATGAGCAATCGTTCTGTGTCTCCCACACAAGTTTTGTTTTTGTCTTATTCCAGAAAAGATAAACAGAGTAGCTGAAGGTGGTTTGAGGGAAAGGAGACAAGTAGTGAAATTATTACAGCTGTCACACTCTCATATAATCTCCATTTGTGATGCTGGATGAATCCCAGGTGTTGATTGTAAACTATGTGTTCTTACCTTTCTCTATAAAGGTAGTGTCTTCTTACTTGTACGCTGGGATAAAATGGTTGTATTAAGAGTATACTGAAACGAAAGCAAATATAAAATATAGTTTTAATGTTTTCCTATGAGTTCAAAGGTTTTACATAATTTTATTTTCATCGGTAATGGTTTTACATACTTTTATTTTCATAGGTAATGTCAAGGGTAGTTATGGTAGTAATGAAATGTCCACGCACTTGATGAATTTGGGTTGACCTGTTGGTGATTTGGTATCGAAGACAAGACTTATACAATTTCTGGTGTCACACCAAAGTCTTTGATTCTTATTCTTGACACCTTGAATGTATCTGCCTTAGCTTTCAAAAATCCTTAATGACACTTTTTTTACAAATACTGAAAATTATTGTAAAATTGTCATCACTAGCTTCTCAACGTGGCTGAATTCTTTTCTTTTTATGTCCAAATTCTTTCATTCTACATTATTTTGCAATGCCTAGCTTTTCAACCTGGCTGAATTCTTTTCTTTTTATGCTTTAAGATTCTTTTATTCTACTTCACTCTGTAATGCCTGTGTAATGCCTGTGTAAGATGATGGCATTGAAAATAAACATATTGCTTTATACTCATCATCAACAGTCGTCAATATAATTTTGCAAAAATATAATGTGGATGTCCCCATTTCCTTTTCTCCAAGGATGATCATGTTTTAAAGCTATTTAGAATTTTTCCTCTTTAAATTAAAGCAATTCTGTAATCTTGCATGGAAGGTTGGGGAGCCCCTAAACATTGAACAAGAGATCAAAGGGGTCGAGTTAGAAAGAAGCCAATCTCCCAATTCAGAATTCTGTTAACTTCATTCCACATGAATCATTAAAAGTTATAAAGATTTAAAACCACATACAATCTTAAACATATAGACAACATAATGCCATATCCGCCTTGGCAGCATTTGGCAGGAACTATGCTGCATTGCAGCCCTTGTTAATAATTGTGTTTCCGGTCACCCAAGGAGAACTATATTTGTAAATCAAATAATATTTGTTAATGAACATCTCCAAAAAACCGTTCGTGGATCTTCAAGGAAGTTCTAGCTTAGAATTTCTTCTTGTCAATTTGTTGGTATGGATGTAATATATATATATATATATATATATATATATTTGATGAATGTCATTAAAGCATTCTAACACATTGCAAGCTTTGAAATTTCATTTGTTTGTTACATAAATATTTCTACAATTTGCATATGGATTATTAAGTATGTTCATTTATTCACTATTTTATATTTTTAGTGTATGCTTATGCAAAACTCATGTTCCTTTCAATTTTAATGTGTTTTCTTTCTTAGTGTACTTGAGCTTTTATAACCCAACAAATAGGTGCTAGTCCTAGAAGTAATGATACACTTTGCATTCTGAGCAAACACATTTTTTACGCATAGATCAGGAGTAGGAGTCAGTTTGTATGCACTTCATGATTCAATATTATAACTAAGGAAGTGTCTTCAATGATCCATAATTTTTTTAATCATCTTTAAGAGTCACATTATGTACACCCACATTATGTTATCATGTAGTGACATTCTTATCAACTTAATAAATGTTATAGTAGTAAGTTAGTACATGGCCTAATGATAAATTTTGGGTTAGGCATATACAAGGTACTATTGCATCAAATTTATCCACTTGTCCATCACTAAAAGTGTTAAGTCCTAATCAGGATACCTCTAGCTAAGCCCAAATTTAAAAGGTCTTGTTTGCCTCAACAAATTGGTCTAAAGTTATCCTCCTTGATAATAAGTTAGATTAATTTTTCTTTTAAGTTTGACAACCCAACACTTAAAAAACAACCCAGCTGAAGTATTTGAGAGCCTACAACTATGTGTAGCACCAGGATAGTGTCATTCATGGGTAAGAGGCTTGGAGACATCTTGAAGACCTTTGAAAACCAAAGTAGCACAACTATTGCTTAAGGTAAGTTGATATCCCTTTAACTAACAGCAACATAATGGTATTATATTAAAGATTTAATTTGGAACTTGTATAATGAAAACTTAGTAATCTAATCGTATTAGTTGTCATTTTGATACTTGACAACATGTCTACTTACAAGAACATAATGATTTAATAAAGGAAACAAGGAATCAAGTTCTTATTCTATGCTTCAAAATTTAAGCTGTAGGGAAAAATAAACCTAGCTACAAGCAAGAACAAGATAAAGTTTATCTCTTCCATAAAGAAAATATCCATCAAGGAATCTCAATATAATGGTAAGTCATTTAAAACAACTTACATATATTCAAAAGTTATGAATTGAAGTAGAATTTTTATTTAATTATTTAAAGAGACTAGTACCTATATATTTTTGAAGATCCAACTAATTGTATGGCTAGAGAACATAGGGAAAACCATGACTCTAATGATAAAATAAGAAATTATATAATTATTTGTAGAAGATATATCATAGATATTATACTACACATCCTAGTTAAAATAGTATTCATTTTCTCCCAACATGTCATATAAATATGAAGATGAATTGAATGAATTGTTAAATTATCTTACAAAGGAGATAAAGACAAATGGTAATGGATGAAGTGCATGAAGCTCAATTAAATATAAATTTTATTCTTGATAGCATGAATTAAGATAAACTTGAAAATATATAAAAACATAGAATGAGATACGAGTATGTGGAAACATTCCCATCCTCCCAATTTACCATATGGAGAAGAAGTTGAATAGGAAGAGAAGGCACTATATCACATTAGGAAAGAACATCATCAACTTCTTGTAATACTAGAACTAGAGAGAAAACAAAATTTGGTTTGTAAGAATCCATAATAGAAAAGTAGATCTTCCTCACAAAGAAGAGTTTTCTTAGGGCTATGATGATGATGATCAAATGTGATAGATTGGAATACAACTTCACTGGACTACATCTACATTATTTTTCCATATGTTGCTTACCTCAGAATCAAAATGGCTTATGAGCACGAGATGGTTATAATATGGTTGGAATGTGACTCATTAAATATAGTAAACTGATTAAATGATTCTAGCACCCCCTCTTGGACTATAAGGTCGTTAATTGAGGATTATAAAGCTATGCTCCATAAATTCCAAACCTATAGAATATCACATGTATTTTGCGAAGGGAACCGTGTGGCAGATAGTTTGGCTAATTTGGGTGTGAGGTCTAATGAATTGGTGTCTTGGGATATTAATGATCAGATACCAATTGAGATCCAAATTATTTTGCACATTGATGCCGAGAAGTTCTTTAAGCCTTTCTTTGGATTTGATGGATTCATACAAGATGATTAATTTTCATTTAAGGGCTTTCTTAATGATAATGAATCCATTTTTGGTATTGGTGATTCGTATTGGGTTTTGTTGTTCTTGCCCTATTTCTCTGAGCTGTGAGAAGTGGTTTTCCATATCTATGGGGGATCGAAATATAATTGAGCCGCTGGAGTATGAGAAATGGTAAAGGGAATAATCTTTTTGGTCCAAGTTGTTCGTGGGTGGCCTTACCCTATATATGGAGAAATTACATGGTGCCGACTTGCAGACCACGTAAGACTTTGTTAACTATTGGGAGGAAGGGATTTTGAAGGTGTATGAGCTAGAATTAGAGATAAAAGAGGATTTGATTACCTAGGTTTTTTATACTATTGTTGAGGGTATAAAAGTTTACAGAGAAAGGAAGAGTGTGAGCGAGGTTCTAGATATTTTCTTCCTTCCTAGGGAAAGAGATAAAGTTGGTAGAATCTTGGCCTCTGATCAGATGGGCCTTTTAGTAGATCGGAGGGTGGGACATTAATTATTGGGGATACCTATCTGTTGGGTACTCTAGATATCTATATTCTAACATGTTATGGATTACTTGAGAGATTGTTTGGGTACATAATGAGAGAGGATTGATTGACTGTGTGTCTTATTTGGGTTTCTTACCTTTGAAATATGATATTGTGTTTGATTTTGATTTGTTGGGTTTGATTTTTAATGTTCTTTGTTGGTTAATAAATTTTTACCACTCATTTTTTTATAAAAAGAGGGTGCTATTAACATCCTTTGTGAACCTAAAAATTCCAAACTTGGACAACCATCCTTACATAGTGTTAGAGCAAGAACAATTAAACATTTTAGACTCTATAAGTGTTAAAGCTATTAGACAAGAAGTTATCAAGGAATAATGTCAAATGCCTTTTAAAAATCAATAGAACAACAAAAAACATTCCAACCATTTCAAACAACTCATCAATATTCAAGTAAACTATTTAGTGGAGTTTCTAATTAACAAATATATTTTTTGTTATTACAATTTTGAAAAAGTAAGTTATTACAATTTTGGAAATAATTTTCTAAAATTATTAATTAAAAAAATAATTATACTCCATGCAAAATAAATACTTGTTAAAATTAGAGTTGTATATAAAGCCCATGTTAAACTAAAGGAATAAAAATAGGAAAAAAAAATGTAATTAGTAGTTCTTTAAAAAAGTAATTGTTAATTGAATATTTTTAGAGAAAAATTTGACATCATAAATTGGAGGTATTTATAAACTAAATTTTAATGTAGTATGACTATCAAAAAAATATATGAGATGAGCTTATGTTGTATATAATTGAAAATTAAATTACAAAAATAGTTCTAGAACTATAAAGGCCCTCACCGTTTCAAAACATTAGACTTTAAAATCAACAAATTTGCATGTTGTCTATGAACAATGAAATAAACATGTAGAGTTAATAATATAAAAACTTATTAGGGAAGCGAAAACAATCTAACATTAGAAAAACTAAAGGAATAAAAATAGAGAAAAAGTGCAATTAGTAATTTTACACAAGTACTTGTTAATTGAATATTTTTAGAGAAAACTTTGACATCATAACATGTAGACATTTAGAAACTAAATTTTAATGTACTATGCCTATCCGAAAAATAAATGAGATGAGCTTATGTTGTATATAATTAAAAATCAAAGTACAAAGATAGTTCTAGAACTATAAAGGCCCTTACTATTTCAAATAATTAGACTTTGAAATCAACAAATTTCCATCTTGTCTATGAAGAATGAAAGAAAAATGTAGATTTACTATTATAATATAACATCTTATTAAGGAAGGGAAAACAATCTAACATTAGAAAAAACTCAAAAATCTACTGTTGATTATGGGAATGAGTGCCTTTGAGTTCTTTTGGGACTCTTGGTGGAAGGTTGGACACAAAAAGGGGAGATGATTTTGGCATAGAATAGATGATGTATAACCTCTTTTCTAAAATTTGAATAAGAATCAAAGAATAAATTAATTCTTACTAATTGTTAATTAGAATCAAGTTTTCCTTTATAAGAGAAGGAAATATTATAAGAAAACAAAAAATTCCCTTGAAAAAAATTCAAAAAGTAATTGTTAATTGAATATTTTTACAGCAAACTTTGAGATCATAAATTGTAGACCACGTATTTAGAAACTAAATTTTAATGTAGTGTGCCTATCCAAAAAATAAATGAGTTGAGCTTATGTTGTATATAATTGAAAATCAAAGTACAAAGATAGTTCTAGAACTATAAAGGTCCTCACCATTTAAAAAAATTAGACTTTAAAATCAACGAATTTGCATGTTGTCTATGAAAGAAAAATATAGAGTTAATATTATTTAATATAACAACTTATTAGGGAAGGGAAAATAATCTAACATTAGAAAAACTAAAAAAGCTACTACTGATTGTGGGAATGAGTGCCTTTGAGTGCTTTTGGGACTCTTGGTGGAAGGTTGGACACAAAAAGAGGTGATAATTTTGGCATAGAATAGATGATTTATAATCTCTTTTCTAGAATTTGACTAAGAATCAAAGAATAAATTAATTTCTTACTAATTATTAATTAGAATCAAGTTTACCCTTAGAAGACAAGGAAATATTATGAGAAATCAAAAATTTCCCTTGCAAAAATTCAAAAATGTTAGATTATACCTTTAAACCCTCTAATAGGGTGAAAAACTAGGTTTTATGGTAGTGGTAATAAGGTGCTAGTCTAAATGTTTTTTATTGATAGAAACTATTAAGTTTGTGCCTTAAATGGTAGCACAATGATCTAAAAATTATATATGAAAGAAGAGCCAAAAGACCAAACACATTAATAATTCAATCATCTTCAATACATTACAATAATATGAATTACATGTATATAGTATTTCCTTTATAACAACGTATATAACCACTTACAAACTCACAAAACTAACATCGTTAAATACATACACCTATTTAATAGTTAATATTAATATACTAATTTAATTAAACTGTGTTATACTCTCTCTCCTTACTTCTAACGTTTGTTGAGACAATTTATTCTAGAACTACATCAACAGTTGTCTTTGGTCTATAATTTCAGCCATCTTTACAGTTTCTATGAATGATCAATGGTTGGCTTGGGTTAGTCATTAACACAATCTTCTAGGTTTTAGTTAATGTTGCCTTTTTCATATTTCACCCCCTTAATTGGAATTGGAAAGTCTTGTTTGATGTTTCTTTCCACCAATAATGCATTCTTAAATAAATTCACAACTTCCAAACTACCAGCAAATATATGCTAAATTTAACTATATATAAATCATGCTGTGCTGCCAACACTTTTATTTCACCAAGTTAAAATATATAAATTTGTCAAATATGATTCTACAAAAGTGTTTCATCATTGTAAACAATTGGGAGATAAATTTAAGGTAGGTTCGTATTTAGTTTATTTTGACTAGCAGCCACTACTAAATTTTTTAAAGAGCAATTAAAAATGAAATGAAGAAATCTGTGGAGTGGCCTACCATTTTTTAGTAAGTAGTTGTTGCTAATATCTACCCCTTTTGTATTAAAAAAATGTACTTAAGCAACTGCATAAAGACAAGGTGTTAAACATTAAAAATATTCATAATCTACATATAATAATAATCATTTACAACCTAAATAAAATCACGTTAGAATAAATATATAATAATATAGCTAGATTTCTGGTTTCGATGCTTAAAAACACACACAATCAAAACCAGAAATCTAGCTATAAACTCAATGGATTGTGGAAATCTGATTGATTTAATTATATAATAATATACAAAAAGTAATAAATTAATTTGGTCAAAGTATAGATGTTCCGGCATAAATAAAGACATTACAGTATTAATAAAAAAAAGCGTACAGATTGAAAATATAATTGACAATCTCAAAAGTCTCTCACAAACCCTTTCTATCCTCTCACTCTAGCATTATCCTATTTTCTAACGAAGAACAATTGAAATTGTAGGCCTGAGCTGGATTAATTCATAGGTTACAACATAATGCTAATAATATTTAAAACACCAAGTAATGTCTATGCCGTAGAGTAGTAGCAGAATTAGTGTCTATTTGATTTGGCACGATGCGAATAGGTAAACTAATTGGGCAATTGTTAGCAGTAAAAGTGAAAGTCCGGCCAAGAGAGACAGAACCAACCATGGCTTTGAACAATGAGTCATAATAAATTGAGCCCACCGAACTTTCCACCAATTTTTGCGATAACGCTCTATGGATGAAACAGCGATGTCAATTGCATCTCAGTTGATGTCAGCATAGAATTCCAAAATCGAGCAATCTCCTCGTCACTTCCAAGCTTGCTGGTGATGATGTCCCCTCGTCTCAAAATACCCACGTCTTCACTGGTGTTAATCAGATCATTCATCAGAATGACGTGCCTTGTAATGGGTTTATCCTCCTCTTCTTGGGAGCAGATTTCCCAGGCAATCAGATTTCTGAGTATCACTTCTGACCTGTTTTCTACCTTAATATGAGGCAAATAAAGTGTGGAATTACTCTCCTTGAACTTAATATGACTTAGTCCTTTTTCGTCACCTTCCAATCTCTTGAATTTCACTCCAAGTCTTTTTAGTTCCTCAACAGTTGGAGAATGTTCCCGTATCTCCCACTTAGGGGATACGTAGTCCTGAAGGACAAATATGATGAACATGATAAAAAGAAATGGAGAGAAAACAATTAGGATTATCCGATATAATAGTGCGAGAAATAGCTCTTTTATATATTGTCAGAGGAGATGTTTCCAATCCCAGCTTAACATAGAAAACATCTCCGCTAAGAAAGAGAGAATGTTGTCTTTGTTTTGGCTGTCAACAATGTAGTCATGAAGCAATTGCAAGATATGAGAGTTTTTCTTGTACTCTCGAAATCTCCCAGTGGGGACTCCAAGGTCTGCTACTTCGATGGGCGATAAGTTTACCATTGCAGACTCTACCCACTTCTGATTTCTTTCAACGCCTAGAATGGTATCTGGTTTTCCATCTTGAGCATATCTTTCAAAATATCTGTCAACAGGGGATGATATCGTTTCCTGTTAAGAATACAATCGATGGAAGCCGAGACAGTTTCCTTTGCATCTGCAATATTTTCCCAGAACTTTTAACTGCCTTTTAACTTTTATTATAGCCCGACATTCCTGATCCCACTGACCTCCACATGGTACTACTAATGGCCCTGATAAATCCTCGTTGTCATCTGATCTGTACTAACTAGTTGAACACGTGTCTCATAGGCGCAAAACCTTGAACACTATCTAACGATCATCTCAGCATTAAAGCTTCACGTTGGCCGTTGGATAAAACTTAAGTAGTCTGGCGGTTAGCTTTAATTTAACCTCAGATCTGGCCCGCTACTTTCCACGTGTCCACCTAGCACAATGCCCTAAAGACTAGATTGGATACATCTCTTCTCTGGCTTTACGCCACCCGTAGGATCTTTGGCAACTTGATCATTCATTATTTTACTTCAAACGGACCTCAAGATCTGACAGCGGCCATGCGTCGATAAGGTGCAATTCTTTAAAGTTTATGATCACCACATCTTGAGATTAAGGCACATCGCTGATCGTCGGATCAAATAAAACTTGCATGCACTTTATGATAGGCTTTAAACATACACCGGTCTTGCTAGGTACACGTGGCCTTCAGGCACAATGCCTTGATGACTAAATGTCTTCATCTTGCGCTTTAAGGGATAGTGCCCGCCGTTAGATTAAATCAACTTGCACGTCAGATGCAAAAGGTAATAAAGTTTATGGGAGACTTATTAAAAAGAAACCCGCCCGACTTAGGAAACATGAAACCTAATAGTTTAAGTTATAAAGTGGCCCCATTCAGACATAACAAATACAACACATAGGTTTATTAAAACTTAAGTGACATGTAAAGTAACTCCGAAATAGAACAATCTTTGTGGGTTTAGGGTTTTTCATGAAGATTGACATAACAAGACTTAGGGTTTATGTAATACAAAGCCTTCTCAAAATACCATTGCCCTTAATGGAGGCACATTTTCAAAATTTTGCATGCATACTTGAAACTAGCAGAAGTCAAGGCACATAGAATCGACAACATAACCCAAAATTCTAATGTGACTCTGAAAACCAAAATAGTCCCAACAGTGGCTCTATCTGAAAATGCTTGAAAGAAAGTTCATAGAAAGAATACAGATTATCTAGGAGGCAGACCACAACCACACTAACCGACTATAGAAAAAAAACACACAACAGAAAGGAAACACACCAACAAACTTACAAACTCTAGACTGTACATATATATACAAAGATACCGTGCATGGAAGAATGGACTTCATTGAAGAAAAATTTCATAAATTGTCCATGCACTGGAAATTCTTGTTCCTCATATTCAGATTCTTGAGAAAATATGAATCCTTTCCAAAGATTTGAAGATTGACATAACAAGACTTAGGGTTTATGTAATACAAAGCCTTCTCAAAACACCATTGCCCTTGAATGAAAACGCATTTTCAAAATTTTGCAGGCATACTTGAAACTAATAGAAGTCAAGGCACATAGAATCGAAACATAACCCAAAATTTTAATGTGACTCTGAAAACTAAAATAGTCCCAACACACTCCTCACCAGGGAATCATTGGTTAAGGATTGAAGCCGCATTTGTCCTTAAGAAGCTAACTAAAAATTGCATAATAACGTGCAAGAAATAGAGCACAAAGATGTATTTGTGGTTAGTCAACCCAACCATTTCTTCACTTTATAGTTATAAAATGATTTTTTTGCATGTCCATCCAATAATTTGAAATGTATAATTGTAATTATTGATGTGTGTACAGTCTACAAGACCATAGGAACAAGCTTCCATGTGAGAAACATTCTTGACAGTTTGAAAAAAATATTCCATGGTCTCCAAAAGTGGCAATTTTGATATACAAAGAAATGTTTCACGTAGATGTCAAGGGCTATATTTATCACATGGTGGAGCACCCAATGATGGTGTGAAGGGCTATGTTTTCTCCAAACCTAATAAAATATGTAACCTAATTTAGTATTAGAAAGAAGTCTAGGATGATTTAATTAATATTGCATGTGAATTGGGGCTAGAACTTGAGTCTATGGAAGTGGATGCAATATTTAAAAGTGACATTCTATTCCTTATAAAGATTAATTGGATCATATCAATTGAAGGGAATTTCATTCATTAAGCTTGTCTTTTTAGTTTCATGAAGTTGTGTAAGAGCCTCATAATCCCAAGGGTGTCTCCCCAATGCTAACTTTAATACAGCTAACAAAGTAAAAAATGGTCTTGCCAAGGTCACATGGGTTCAATATTGGACACATTTTTGGAAATGTCATAACCTTTCCTAAAAGAGTCATAAGTTTTCTATTGGATACATTTTTGGTAATGCCCTAATTCTACCCAAAAGAATCACAAGGTATCTCGAAAATCCTTCCATAACAATTCAGATTAATATAATAATATAAATTATATCTATTATTATGAATATTTACTATTAGAATTAATGTCATTAAGATTTGAAGATTGAAATTGATAAATACTTACAACTACTCGGCATAATACAATGAAAATAATTGATAATATATTTTTGAAACGCAACAAATCTAATAATATAAATCAAATCGCTAATTTCAATCTTATTATAAGATAATTTATTAGTATAGTTTCTCCTTACATATTACCATTTCTACTTATATCTTTATTTTAAAAAAAATTCTCCTCACAATTTCCTCACATTCATATTATTTTCGGGTCATCCATTTAAACATATACATTTTACTCATAAATAATCATTAACATCTAATTAATTATAAAAAATGGAAAATATGATAAGGCTAAACTACATTAATCCTAAAATCAACAAAGACCCAGATTGCTTAATATGCATTAACAAAAATGAAAACTTAAGTTTCAATATCTAATTTAAGTTGCTGGCCTGAACTTCATTTTCTAACATTAATAAACTGAGCCCGTAGAACTTTCCACAACATTTTGCGATAGTGATTTATGGATGAAACAACCTCGTCGATAAGCATGTTGCTTGGCATTTCTGTGGATGTCAACATAGAATTCCAAAGTTGAGCAATCACCTCGTCACTTCACAAATGTATAACTATGCCAACTGAGGATATTCGCTCTTGACTTTTACCAATATCATAAATGCTTTCTTTCTGCTTTCGTTGTCTGTGGAGGGTGAGTCTTCGTGCTGGATCACACAGTGCTCATCTGAGTAGCAACGCTCATTAATAAAAATAGACCGAAGATGTGCAAATTTCCACTGAAAAAGATCATAGGGTGCATTGTACATGCCCTCCCAGATCTGATTGAATATGCGCCTTACGCGTTTGAACTGGTAGGTAAAATCTCACATCAATCATTATTTCACTAGGATCATTTCAGATTTATGAGCCAGTCCTGTGCACAAGCTCACTAGTCTTCCTTTTTGAAAAATTGAAATTTAAAATCATATTATCTTTCTTAAATCCTTCTGATGTATGAATTCAAGACCACCCTCCTCTTCCTAATGTCTAGCGGCTAGAACTGAACTTATAAGCCATTGTTTGTTGCAAGGGTACATACTCCCATGTATTTTAAAGCAATGGATGATGAGGATAATTCATGCCTCCATTGATGTAGTGGTTGTATTTGGCTCCCATTGGTCCTCATACCTATTCTAAAATACTGATTTAGCAAATTTTGTGGGATCTAGATTCAATTTGCATGCAATAGCCATCGAACACACCTCTTCAATTTGTGAAGCAATAGGGAAACCAACAAAGCTTTATATACACTAGTGCATTTTTCTAGCAATGGTCAATCCGTTTTTTCCTTCCATGTGACCTCGAGCCAAAGGAGGTTCTAGGTTTTTAATAATTGCGATTCCGGTCACCCAAGGAGAACTATATTTGTAAATCAAATAATATTTGTTTATGAACATCTCCAAAATACCGTTTGTGGATCTTTAGGCCCCGTTTGGTTGAGGAATTGGAATTTGACTCACAATCTGATTATCTCATAATCGGGTTTTGAAATTTCGGTTTTGCATCTTTGAGACCGTTTGGTTGAATTGGAATTAAACACTCCATGTTCTATGTTTGGTTCTACATTTCGAATTGGAATTGGAATTCGACAAAGACTATAATTTTATTATTACTATTTAATAATGTTTAATTTAATGTTGTGATTTATTTTGTCCATTTTTTTATTTGTTTTATTTTGAGTTTTTTTAATTGTTAATGTTTAATTTAATGTTGTGATTTATTTTGTCCATTTTTTTTTTTCAGTTTTTTTAATTGTTATTTTTTTTTAACTTTTTCTAATTTAAGATCATT